>JAAWVA010000034.1:8244184-8449566 GCA_015227895.2 Colaptes auratus
CCAAATGAGAGCACCTTCCTACTCCAATCAAATGATTATTCAAGGCAGTTCAAAACTCCTCAAGTTTACTTTCCTTTCAGTACAAATAATGAAGCAAAAAGAGGAGTAAGAAGTTTGTTTTACACGATGAACAGGATTAAAACATAAAGCAAAATGTGCAACTCCAGATGGACTTAACTGACTTGTTCTCAAACACTCTGAAGTGGTGAAGTTTACTAAAGGTAAAATAACATTATACTGCAGGGGAGATCTCTAACAACAAGCTTTCCCCCCCCCCAAGAAGCCTATTCCATGCTTTATCATTTCTGAAAGTCTAAGGTAGATCTCTGTTTGCCTTCCACAGCAATTGATGCTAGGAGTGTCTTTGAGGTTTTTTTCTGAGAAACAGTGATAGCACATATTTCATTAATACTACAAGCCTGCAAAACCTGACATTATTTCCTCACAGGCTCGTTTAACATCCAGCCAGTTTGGGACTATTCCCATCACCCAAATACCACTATGATTAAGTTTCCTGTGTTACTCTACACCCAATTTTTCTCCTTTGTAGCATCATCAGCACAAGTTAATTCCACAGTGCTCCACAGCACAACTTCTGTAGCACAGAAATGACTAATATCAACACAAAACAATTTGGAGTGAATGGAAGAGTTTAAAGTAAGTGCAAGAAGTGCTGGCTGTTGAAAAAGCTAAGGATACACTCCTGCAGCTAAGGCAAAAAATAATAATAATAAAAAGCCTTTAAAATTACAACTGGGAAAACATGACATTTTACAAGTAATGAGAAATTAAATGAGTTTGATAGAAATAATTCACATATACTGTTTAAAGCAATTGCAACACATATTAAACCCAGCCTGCATAATTAGGACAATTAACATATTATGATTCTTGGTTAACTTTTAAACTAACAAATAATGTAACTTTGTTGTTGAGGACTAGAGCTGATTTCACTGGACTGGTATGCTTATAACTGTATTTAAACACCATTTAAAATAGCATGCAGCAACACCATCCTCTGACAGATGCAGTAATATTTTTTTATGACTTTTTTCTGAAGCTGATTAAAATATAGCCATAAGCTATATGTTTGTGCTGGGGTGGAATCAGAAGTGGTTAAACCTAAACACAATCCCAACTATTCAGAAGAATTAAGGAAACTGTCAAATCACAGAGGAGAAAACAAACCAAACCAAACCAAAGCCCCCCTAATCTACAGCTTGAAATTAACTGGTGGTCTGTTGTGATCAGCTCTAAGCCACATGGTTCAGTGTTTCCTAGTGTCCCAGATGAAACAAATTCTGTGTGCATTGACCACTGTAACTTCCAGTGAACTAAATAAGCCTGAGCAATCTCTGTGTTTAGCTTTTAAACAGAGCACTAAAACCTGACAGGATTTTAGAGCTGTTTTATTTCAGTTTAATATTCAACTCTTCTTAAAAGTACTTGTGAGGGGAAGAGCACCAGTAACTGATAACAGGTAGCTAACACCATAAATTTACACCTTTGTAGTGTAACATCTTAAGAAACCCTAGGAACTGCTGTGGGCAATTTCTACTCCCATATTGATACTGGATCTGTACTTCCACCTGATAAACAGGGAATTACTAAGCCTTGCATGTAGGCAGCTGTAGTAAAGGCACAATTAGTACAAATGAGAATTCCACACGTGACAGTAAGAGTCTGAAGAAACCTAACATTTACAAACTTGTAAATGTTTTATTACTAACTATACAGTCTTGACTGAAATTTAATAGCAAGCTGCCTTTCTGCCTTCTCAAAAAGAGCTCTTTTTGAAAACAAGAATTCCTCTATCACAATTGATTCAGAGGACATGGCATTCTCCCTGCACAGCCAGGTGTCTCCTTAAACGTGGGCATCTACATGGCATATAAATGTAACACTCGTGATAAATACACACACCACACCAAAAAAACCCCACAGTTTTATCACAAGTGACAAGCACCTGGGACAGTAAGATCTGATTTGCATACTGAGGGTCTTTCTGCTGCTCAAACATTTAGGCTAATGAGAGCTCAGTAATTCTGAATCAGAGGGTTTTCAGGGCTTTCTAGAGAACTCCTGCACTAGTAAATCTGATACACTGTGATATACAAATACGTACTCAATAAAGGAGGAGGGAAGGTTAAGTTTTTCTCCTTACTTTTTGATTGCTTGGCAACTCACAATAAATGTGCCTAGGACAAGATCAACCACCTACATCTTATTTAATGAGATATGCTTCAGATTTGGCAGTTTCCAAAGTTTAATGTGACCCACAAGCATAAAGAAAAGCTTTTAGGGTGCAAGCTAGTGACACACAGTGTCATGCTACCAGGTAAATTACCTATAGAATGCATAAGGCACTCTATGTGCAATCTGTATGGTTGAATGGTATCAAACTAAGGATTATTTACAGCAAAATGGGAGAGATTATTATTAGCTATCCTAACTTTAGTAAAAAAAAGCAACTTTTGACAAATAATTCCCTTTAAACACTTTCTAATCTGATTTCTAGGGATATTCTCCTTTGAGAGAGGAATTTAGCACATTAAGTGCAAAAGAAGATTAGAGCAATTCAGTTTACTGTAACAGACACTTTTTGCATTTCTCCCAGTTCCTTTACATGGTTATTTCTTAATTACATCTGATGGCAATTCCAGGTTTTACTTTCCTGACTCCCACTTGACTTCTCAAAGCTGATTTGAGCTATTTCACTTTGGAGCTTTGAGTTACTGTTCTGTGTGTTACAACCATAATTGTCTGCATTCATTTCTTTTATCTGTTTCACGTTTTGGTTTCATTCTAGTTCAGCCCTGATTTTTTTTATTTTCCCCTTTCCTTTCCTTTGCACAAATGAAATACAATTATGCAGGTTGGGCCACATTCTACTCTCTTTGTGTCCCCTTGTAAGTCTATCAAACCAACCAGGGTTGGGCATGTGTAAAAAAGCCCATCACCCTGAGCAGGCATTTTACTGTGTTTGACAAAGTATCTGCACTCTGAGCACACAGTGAGTTAGAAAAGGAACAGAAGTTATTACAAAGAAGGCTATAACTGAAACTGATTTATTCCTTCAACATGAGAAGAAAGAACAAGCTTTCCCACCCTTCACTGTCAGGTATGTACTCATGCAGCCATCTCAAACCCCTGCTGTGTATGGTGGTTAATTTCATGCCATGTCCCTGCAGCAACAGTTTACAAGAGATGCAGAGTCCACTTAAATATTAACAGTTTTAATATCTCCAATGAGAAGGCCCCATCCTTTATAACTGTTAGCACACAACTATTTTGAAGAGCATGATGTATCTCCCCCAAAATTTATCCTCCCCTCTAATTCTGTTCATTTCTCCTAAGTCACCCCCTCTAAGATGAGGCAGTTAACAGGTGAACAATGAGACTGAAGTAGACAAAAACCATTTCAACAAACCATCCTAAATAAAACTGAGCTTGCACTAGTGGTGAGCAGTTCTGTTCAACACTAGGTTTTTGCAACCTGTGTGCAATGAGAATTTTTCACATTTGATTTTCGGTGGACAACTGCTCATTTCAAAGGAATCAGTGACTGGAATCTGTTCCATTTCAGCTGAAAGGTCACTGTATTCCTTAAAAAAAAATTAAAATAAAACATAGGCAGCTGTGCAAGTGCTTTTAGCCAGAGCTCTTCACTGCCTTACGTTCAAGCTGCAAGTTTGCATAGGTTAAAAATCAATATAAATTTAATTAAATCCTAGAGGGGTTTTTTTTGATGAGGAGGAAAACCACACAATTCTCTGCTACCAGAATGCTCTGATAAATGCTAAAAAAAAAAAAATTAAATCAAAAAAATCCCTTGCACTTCAGAAATCTAAATATTTTACATTTGATCAATACAAACTGTTGCTTTGTTCTAATATTTGAATTATTTTTAAATAGTTTTTTTAAGGCTACCTAAACATTTGGTAATTGGTTAAAGATGCTCAGCACTTCAGAGGGTAGATGCTGCACATTTCTTTTATGAGCACTGCAAGCTAAATCCTCCCCAGAAGCAGATATTTGGAGACTATCTCCCTGAAAACAAGTGCTCTGTCACTTTGGTGCTGGTGGCTGCAGGCTCCTTTTCACTCCACACTGATTTCAGAATGATCTAACTGCTCTAACATATTTTCACCTTTCCCAGACTATCTCCCCTTGGTAAACAGATAGAAGTTGTTCAAGACCCCTGCCAGAAGGTATTTGGTGACAAAACCCCCTGATTTTAAAAATATAAGAGGTTACAGATACGAAATGTTTCAAAACTTCTGCTTTAGACTCTGAACTAAAACATCTCTTTTAACAAAACAACCTTGAGCAGCTACAAACAGTGGTTTATTTAGAACATGAGCAGTACCCTCTTTAACCCATTAATTTTAAAACACATGCACTGCCCTGCAAGGAGGAGACTTAAGGGCACCATTTTGCCTGACTAGCTGCAGAGATGGACGACCATTAGAAGTGGCTGTGCTTTCTATGTGGTGCCTTTTGGAACTGCACAAACTTTTTTTTAAACCTTCTTAATTAAAAAAAAAAATAAAAATCTCAAACTTCTGCCACTGGGAAACTAAAATTTTCAGGAGAACTAATAAAGAAAAAGTCCACACCAAGAGACACACTTCCACTAAGCATTTGAGAGAAGCTGGATGTATGGCAGTTTAGACTCCTGTATTTGCTGTCCTGTTGTAGAATAGTGAGGTTGTTAAGTTTTAAACTTTATCGAACAGGATTGGTAAGTATTGAAGAAGGATCTTAGTAGATTTACAGCTCCCCAGTTCACCTATAAAAAGTGGGGTAACTTTAGCAGCAGCAGCCTTTAGCATTTGTTTCCTCAGGTGTTTTAGTTTTAGAAAATCTTGAAGAAAAAAAATAATCAAACTGAATCATATCTAGAATCAGAGCAACATAACACAGAGGAGATTAGCTCAGCCCTTAGAAGTGGGGAAGCTCTGCAAGCTGCTTCTATTTTTATTTAACACCACAGCATCCCTGGAAGGATAATTCAGTTTTCCACAAAAAGTGAGTAAACCAGATTGCAAAAAACAATCCCAAACAACACTTATCTTCTGCTGTTATTCTCACCAGCTGGATTACAACTTCAAATTAAACCCAGTTTAAGAGAGTATCAAATTCTGTGAGAACACCCTTTCCACTTCATCCTCCCTGTGTCCTGAATTTTATCCTATGGTTGGATGCACTGAATTTACTCTGCAATACACAACTGTAAGTCAAGAAAGACACTCCACACACAACATGTGCTTATTCCACCTTGACACTGCCAATGCCTACACCTCTTTTCAGCATTACAATATTAATGGTACAGAAGCTCTTAATTTGATAAAAACCATAATAACACATTAAACATTTCATACTGATGCTCACAGATAACATTTGAAGGGTTCTTAAATACTCTTCTCAGCACATTAACTAGTTTGTTAAAGTTAGTTCTGCACATCTACTACTGCCTATCTACTCTGGTACATTAAAAACACCAACACAGGGTGTGCTGCTGTTAATCTATCCAATTTCTTTGTGGTTCAGGATAAAGTTACTTCAGTCAATGAAAAGAAAAGATCGGTGTAAGAAATAGTCAGGACGGCACTTTCAAGTGTGAATTCTTGCTAACTATGAAAGAGATCTCTAAACCATAAAAGAAAGTTTGAGGGGAAAAAAATGTTCATTTTTCACTCCTTTATTCAAACTGATTAATTTTTCTTCCTCAATGAGCCTTGTTTTGGTTTGTTGGGGTTTTTTGTTTGATTTGATGGGTTTTTTTTTCTTCCCCCCCCTTTCTTTTTCCCCCTAGCCTAAGAGTAGTTAATGTGATTTAATTCTCACAACTGTGAGTCACTGGAAAACTTTTGAGATGTCTTCCAAAATCTGTATCCCTGTCAATAACTACTGCACAACAGCTTCTTTGGTCACACATGCAGAGAAGCTCCAGATCATTTGCAAACACATGCTAGTCCACACAGAGGGCTAACACAACTGATACTCAACTTCCACAAGCTCAAAGAAAACACTGGCTGAAATAGCCTCCCTGCAAGCTCAGTGCTCCATCTTCCCTCAACCACCACATACCTGCACTCAAATTTTTAACCTAGAATTATAAGCAAAGACCAGAAAACCAAGGCACAGGTAAAGGAAACATCCTAGCTCCTCAGCAAGGTATCAAATTGCCATGCTAAGAGGCGATGCTGATTTTTTTAATGTAGGATATTTCACTGAAAATTAAAATACATCAGAGCTACCAGGGAGAAGCAGAGCACTTCACATCATTGCAGTTCAACATTTGCAAGTTAAAAATTAAGCAAAAAACTGAAATCAGCCCGAACCCATGTTAAAAGCATGCATGCAGGCACACATACGAAACCAGACAGCACTTGGGATGATTTTTCTTGTTTTGAACAAAGCCAGAGGCAACTCTCCCAAGTGATGTTATAATTACACAGGGAAGGTGTACTTCTAAGAAGCCCCTACTTTGACCAATGAAACCCTACAGCTGCTTTCACCATTTTCAAAACCTTTTGGGACCGTTCAGAACATTTCAGTACAGAACAAGCACCACATTTTTTTTCCCAACAAACTCAGGTGTCCCAAACAAAAGTGAATTTATTCAAAGTAAAAAAAACTAACACGCTTCACAACTTCCACAAGATGTCTGTGAAACTGCCCTGTGCACACAGGTCTCCTCCCAGGGAACTCACAGCTGGCAGAACAGCACTGGGTTTTAACATGAAACAATCTGGGTCTATTTCATTTTTGCAACACCCATTTCCAAAAAAAAAAACCAACCCACAAAACACACCAAAACCCCCCCCAAAAAACCTCTCCAAAACACAGCATTTAAATTAACACACCAAGAAAACTCCCCTGAAGACACACAAAAGAATTGCCTTGATCCAAACGAATCTGCACGTTTCCCCCTGTTATCCTGCCTTAAGGTATCAGACCAGGGCCGATTTGATACCTTTCCATTAAAAAAAACCAACAACGAAGCATCCCTCTGCAAGAGACAGAGGTGCTGCAGAGGTGCTGATAACCCTAGGAAAAGAGAAGCTGTCTCTTTAAAATGCCCTGCTATGTCCCTGATCCCACGTGGAACCAACATCAGCAGCACTTTCGCATTAACTTCAGTGTGAGGTGAGATGAGGCATCATGATTTTACAGAAATAAACCGAGAAGGCTGCAGGAGACATTCTTGTTGAGGGACAAACAGGTGAACTGAACGTGCCAGGGGAACCAGCAAGCACGGCAAGAAGAGGTGCCCTGCCCCTGAGCCCTCTCTGCTTTCCCTATGGAGCATTACCTCAACCCCTCACCACCCTAAAGAATCCAGTTTAAATAGAGGAGGGAGCCACCAGGAAAACTTGAAATTCAAAGGCAACGAAAACGCACTTTATAAAACCGGAAAGGTTTACTCTTTGCCTCACACATCCTAATTAGATCAGGAAAGTGACACTACAAAGGCATTACATTCCGGTCCGAAAAAAAAAAAAAAAGGGAAGGAAAAAAAAAAGAAGGAGAAGGAAGGAAAAAAAAAAAAAAAAGAACCCGGGGGGTGAAAAAAGGAAAGAAAGGAAATATTAAGAAAATAGAAATGATGATAAAGGAAAAGAAAGAAGCCCCCGTCCCCCCCAAGCCCCCCAAACATCCGAAAAAGCATGGAAAAGGGAAGTTATAAAGCAGCACATACAGCATTTATCTTATCTAGGATCACTCCACATTACCCTCAAGTTATGCACTTTCTGCACTATCATCTCCCCCTACCTCTCTCCCCTGAAAGGGATTTTCACGTTTTCTCATTGTCGGTGGCGAGTTATAAGAGGCTTTCGCCTCTCCAAAGAATTCATCAACAAAAAAAAAAATAATAAATATTAACTCCTTGCTCCCTGAAACCTTAAAACGGTCTCGGGAAGACACGGGTTTTATTCTGTTACCTTGAGGAAGAAAAGGGGGAGCAGCCCCGATTTTTAGGTATTTTTTGGCATTTTTTTCTGATTTTTATTTTGTTATATGCCTCAGTTCTCCCTCCATTTTGGTTGTTTATGATACTGACAACAAGCTGTCCCTGCTCTCTCTCTCTCTCTCTCCGGATCTCTCCTGCTTTCAGTTAGCAAACCCCCCTCCCCAATGCAACTCGACTCAGCACTTACTTGGGTTCACACTTTTCCCTAAACACACACCGATGGGGAAGGGGAAAGCTTCTGGGCCACTCGGAGGGGGAGAGCAGGCAAATTCGTTTCTTTATTACGAAAAAAAAAAACTTTTGTCCAAAAAACGACGGGAAAGGGGGGTCGAGTGCCCCAAAGTCACTCCGGATCCCCCCAAAAGACGCAGCCGCCAGGTCCGGGAGACACCCCACGGGTAGCCGGGTCCACGGGGGAAATTTCTGTGCGAAATTCGGCCGGTTTGAGGCGGGGGGCGAATTTATATTAATTTTTTCCCTCATTTTTCGGCACCGCGGTCTCTAATGTCTTCCGCTCCCTCTCGCCGCTCTCGCCGCTGTCACTGCATTCACAGCACAGGCTCCGGAGAGGCGAGGAGGGGAGGGGGCGGCCGCGCAGCTCCTGCTCCTGCCCCTGCCCCGCGTCGCCGCCGCGGCCCCGGCCCCGGCCCGCCGCGGGGGTCGGTGGCGGGCACCCCGCGCCCTCCTGCCGTCCCCCGGGCAGCCCGCCGCCTCGCCCGCTCGCTTCGCGAACCAACATAGCGCCGCGGGGAGGGAGGGGAGGAGTGGAGGAAACTCCTGAGAGAGGGTTTTTTCTGAAAATCATCTCTTTCTCCCTCCGAGGAAGGGGAAGGGGGGCACCGCTCGCCTCGCCTCCCCTCCCCTGCTTCCCCCCCTCCCCCCCCCGGGGGGGTCCGACGCGAGGTGGTGGGGGGCTGCGGGAGATGGGGGGAAGCGGGATGGAAGGCAGGGATGGTTAACACAAACTTTTCCTCACTGCTCGCTGCTCCTCTCTCCTCTCCCCCCTCCTTCTCCTCCTCCCCCTTCATAATTTAAATAACCCTGATATTTCCCTGCTAAACCCCGGCGCCTGCCCCCCAAACCCGCAGCAGACTCACCGCGGGAGCCTCAGCATCCCCTCTGCGCCCCGTTTCCACCCTTTACAGTGTTCTCCGATTTTTCTGTAATTTTTTCCCCATATTTCGGGCTGGACGCGGCGGGCCTGGAAATTGTTTGCTTTCCTGTCTTTCCAGCAGCCATTGTAGTGTATGCGCTGCGGTGCAGCCCAGCCTGCCGCACACGCCGCGCCCACACCGCCCGCCGCCCACACGCACCGCGGGTTGGACGCCTCCCCCAGTCAGTCAGGGCCGCGGCCGCGCCCCGCCGCCGGCGCCTGCGGCCCGCGCCGCCCGCCCCGTTGGTGGAAGGAGGCGCCGCTCAAGGCCGGGGCGGACCCGCCGCCGCCGCCATTGGAGGCCAGGCCTTGCCACTCAGCGCCACCGGGGCGTGGGCGGCCGCGGCGCTTGGGCCGGGGGGAGCAGCGAGGCCGGGAGCGGGGTAGGCTGCGCCCGTACTTAAGCGGGCTGCCCGAGCCACTGACGTCTTTCGAATTGGAGACGGGCTGCCCCGCTCCCGCCCCGGGGCTCCCGCGGACACGGCCGGCGACGGAGGTGAGTGCCGGCGGCCCGCCCTGCCGTGCCCTGCGGATCGGGCACCACTTCTCCTTCCTTGCCGGGCGGGACGGAAGGCTCGCTCGCCTTTCGCCGCTTGCCCGCGGGCTGGAGGAGCTCTGTCCCCTAGCTGGGAGACGGCGCCGGGGCCCGGCGGCTGCGGCGGGGCCCGGGCTTCGCGGAGCAGCGGCAGGTGGAGCTGGGGGGAAGCGGGCTGCACTTGCGGCCGTTGGGCGACTGTGGCCCTTGGGGCGGCCGCCGTCACCCCTGGCTGGCAGGGAGGAAACGTGGGGCTCTTGCGCCGTCCCTCACCGGCGGAGGGGACAGGCAGGGGCTGGGTGCTGGTGTCTCCTGGGTCCGGCGGTGGACAGCCCGTTCCCTCCATATCCGCCTTGTGTCCCCACCACTATCGCCCCAAGCCCCTTTCTGGACGAGGCAGCTCGGCCGTGGCGAACGGACTGATCCGCCGGCAACCTCCTCCCGCCCCTCCGCTTGTGCCGCTCAAAGAGCGGTGAAAAACCGTAGGGATTTTACACGGCGTTCACTCCAGGGTGTAAGGTTCAATTAGCCGGTCTGTATTGCAGCGTAATTAGCGATTTCGTGCGCGTGTATGTATATATGCGTTTAAAAAAGGCAACCCAAACACTTGTCAATGGGAGACAGCCTATAGAAAAATATCCTGATGGTTTATGAACTGGAAAAGCCCTGGGGTTAAAGAGCGCTAGCAAGCAGTGTATTTCTCTGCGGTACAGTTTACAACTGTTAATGTGCTAAAGCGTAATTAAGAACTGTGGCATAGACAAGCCTTCGGTTGTGGCCGGTTCAGACCTGTGCTGGGGAAGCAGGAAGGGGAAGGCTGTGCAAAACCTGGGGAGGGGAAAGCTCTCTTCCTGGCCAACTGCTCCTTCAGGGTTTCCCTGTGACCTGCCTGCCCTTCCAGCTGATAATGTTTCAGACCCTGAAGTGCTTTGGAGAGGGGGAGAGAGAAACACGTGCAGCAGCTATCGGACCTTTTTGGTAGTATTAATTAATGTTCAAGGATTTGCTCTCTCTCTTGAGCTAAGCAGCTTCATGAGAACCTGAACTGCCTGTTCAGTAAGTAGGTTTTTAATGTATTGTGTGTATTGTTCCTTAAAACCAGGCAACGCACGGTTGCAGACTCTGGTAGCGTAATCAGACTGAAAGTGTTAATTGCAGCTTGTGTAATGAGCACTGATGATGACACATCCAGCCGCTCAGGAATACTCTTTCGGAGAGCAATGCTGAAGTCAGCCTAATACCGTACACCTTGAGGCATGTCTGCTTAGAAGGTGCTTACACCTCAGTAGCAGTGAAACACAGACATAAACCTCCCCAAGGGTTAGATTGAGGCATTGTGATATGCTGCTTTTGTTTTCTTCTACTTCTTTCCCCTGTCTCACCCCCTGAAGTCTGGGATGATGCTGTTTTGCATGCTTGTGCTTGCATTTGAGTTGGAAGTACCTGGTCAAAAATCCTTTGCACATACAGAAAAAGCCCACCCCAAACCCAAAAAACCAAAACCCCCAAACAGCCCAGACTTGGAGCTGGTTTAAAACTGGGTAGTTCTCAAAGGGAAGTGGAAGGGTTTCCTGATGCTGTTCTTTAAAAGGCCCATTTGCAGAAAATAATCATGGGGAATGTGAAAAATACTCTGGGCACCAGGAGGATACTTGAACAGGATGTAAATTCTAAGGCTTAGTCACCTGGAATAGCTTATTCTTACCCAAAGAAGAACTTCTGATTTGAAACACTATTTTCTGTCTATGAGCTACGAAGAGTAGTATCTGATTTTTTGTTTGCTGAGATCAAGCAAAACTGGCTTTTTGCTGTAGACTTGCAGTTACTCATCTCTGATGTGAACAGAGGCAGGTTTAAGTTCAGAATTAGCAGCAGGGGGGGAAGAAAAGGAAACAAGAAAATCTAGCAAGGTGGTTCTTTCACAGCTTCCTCCATCAGCTGTACTGTAATTTGTTGCAGAAAGCTCTCTTCTTCAGCCCTCTGTTTCTGCTTGCCTTGGCTCACATTGTCATCTGGCCAACATTTATGTTCGGTGAGGTTTAGTATTTGTTTGGAACTGATACCTGCATGGCCATGTGTGTGCCAGAGGCAATGTATGGGAAGTTGTAAAGGGAATGAAGGTCTGCTGTTTGTCTTGATGTCATCATCTTGGATCAGGGTAGGTTGTTGGCTCTGAACCCTGTGTCTCTCAAGCTTACAGCTCCTGAAGTCGATGTCAAGCTACTAAACTGGAGAAAAATGTGTTTCAAGGTGTCATAGTGTAAAGGGGTCTGGTTCCTCCTTGGAGTGAAACTTTTCCTGTGAACTATCTGATACAGCAGCACAGGAGATGGCTGGGCACTTGTTACACCTGGGAAAGCTAAGTGAGGATACAGATAGATGTGTTCCAGCTAAGGAGTAAGCACAGATCTGGCAAAGTTTACTTGTCCATTGCTCCCACACACCATTCATTGATGTGTCTGTGGTGTGCTGGCTGTGAGTATCTCCTGTGGAGCTGTTCCTCTTGGACGCAGTCACTTCCTCAGTGACCTGGCAGGCTGGTATGAGAGCCACCACCGTGGCTCCATTGTCTGCAGGATTTTCTCAGGGAGTAAGTCTTGGTGACAGGCTGAACTTGCCTGAGTTGTCTTGCTATTAGAGCTTTTGAGGTAACATTTTTCAAAGCAATTTCGTGGTGATATCTCTCTTTTAAAATACAACTAAACTGTGTGCATTATTTGGAACAGCTTGTCCAGAGAAGCTGTGGAGGCTGCAACCCTGGAAGTGTTCAAGGCCAGGTCAGATGAGGCCTTGAGCACCCTGGTCTAGCAGGAGATGTCCCTTCCCATGCCAGGGGGGTTGAAACTGGATGATCTTTAAGGTCCCTTCCAGCCAAAACCATTCTGTGATTTCACGCTGGAGTTCAGTTTTAATCTTGAGTTACAAGTAGATACTTAACTTGTTTCTTTTCTGTTTCTAGCCAGGGAACAAGTGTCTGTCTAGAATGTCCAGGCATGCACGGCAGCTTAGAGACCAGGATATAAATCCATGTGTAGCGGTAAGAAGATAACCCTGGGATTTCTAATTGTGTGTTTCAGTGTTAAATAATGGCTCCTCTAGAGGGTGGTTTTGTTTAGCACTCTTGCATTGGTCTTTTGGATTGGTCTTTTAGCATAAAGATGGGAAAATCTGGAGGTTTTCTGTTATGGCGAGTGTGAAATAGCAATGAGTAATTCCTCAGAAACAGGAATAATACAGCTGATGGCAATCTCTTCAGTTTTCTGTCCTTAAAACCAGAGCCTGAAATCCTGGTTAGACAGGCTGGCTTTTTTATTTAAAGTCTCTTGTGGGTTTTACCAAGCATCCTTGGAAACAACTGTGGACTCTATCCTTACTGTTTAAAGAGTTCTAATGTCTGTTATCTCTAAATGAAGTCATTGCTTGGAACTGCTGATGATCCTTTGTGATAGATGTTCCTCTGCTCTCTCTGACAGCATGCTTTCATCTGAGAAGCCGCCTCCTATCTTCTTGGATATTCTGGGGCTTTTGGGGTTTGTTTTTTATACACTGAGTATGATAACTTCCTTCAGCTCTGAAGTGTGTTTTCCCTGTTCAAGGAAACAGATGCCTCTAGAAAATGTATGGACGACAACAACTATAACAAGGATATGTGCACTGCTTATTTTCTGAAGTACAAAAACTGCAGAAAATTCTGGGTAAGCACAGTAGATTTCCTAAGTTTTATTCCATTCTTTGCTTTAAGTACATTACACCTGACATGCTTCCTGAGCTCTTCAGGCTTAGCTCATGCTGACTGCTGTTCATATTAGTGACTTACAGGCCAGAGTGGTCCTGGTACATTGCTGGAAGGCTTAAGCAGATGCATATAAAGTTTTTTCACCTGGTTCTTCTCAGTTACTCTCTTAGATTGTGAGTTGGTTCTTGCAGTTTCTGATATGTTTCCCTGTAAATCTGAGTCAGATGTTTCTAGTGGTAAGGTCTGATGTAAATGGATGCATAGACAAAGTCCTCAGGTCAGATAATCTGTTTTTCCATTGTTTTGGGTCATGATTACTTCAATACCTAGCTGAGGAAGAGTTCATTCTTACTTGGTGGTGTCTTTACTTCTGTGCCTGTTGTGGTAGGGAAGTACCACAAGGAACTATGTGCAGTTAGACTGTTCTCTGCTCTCTTCTTTCCTTATGCTGTAGAATCTTTTAGCTTAGCCTTTAAATACATGTGCACAGTACCAGAAAAACTATTTACAGGCAGTTGCACATTAAGTCTGGGGTAGTGTAATGGGAATACTGTAACTCACTGTCTCCTGAAGCAGTGAGCTGAACTATCAGGTGTCTTCAGTTTAAGTACTAGCACATTTAGTTATCAGCTAATCAGGCTGACTGTCTCGCTCTGGATATCAGAAGTACTCTTCCTATAAAGAATCTTAGTCATTTGGAGCTCAGAGACTTCAGAGTTGTCCTGTGTTCTCATGGTCACTTTCTTCTATTTTCAGCATAACATTATGATGGAGAGAAGAAGAAATGGGGTGAAACCAGAGATGCCCACAGCAGAAGAGAGAAAGAAAATGTTGGAATCAATGGAGCAGCCCTACTGAGGAGAAACTTGCATTGACTGACTTTTCACTGTACATATGAAGACTTTATTAGTAGCAAATTGCCCCTTTTTGCACTGGACTTTATAGTTGCTTTATCTTGGATTAAAAAAAGGTCTTAAATTTTGAAATGTGTGAGTTTTCTGGGCTAGAACTTCGTGGGTTTGTTTGTACTCCTCATCATGGGACCTTGGCCTCTCACTGGAAGATGTGGATATCAACACAACCTGTGCCTAGGCACTTTGGAAGTAGAAGCTACCTCACTTTGGAATGTGAAAGATAATGGGGCTCACAGAAAGTCTTTTTGAAAAGAGGGAGGGGGCTGGTGAGTCTTGCAGTTCTTGGAGTTCTAAGCATGGAGCAGGTTGAGAGACTATGTGCAGCACATCTCTTGTATCCAGCTGTCCTGCATAGTATGTGTTTACCATGTATGGTCTTAACATTGTATTCCATGTGAGTTGTATTCTGGGTCCCTGTTTGTGAGGGCTAAAATCCCAAACCCAAGAAGCTTGTCATGGGGTCTGCCACTGCACTCATTTACAGCAGCTTGCAATAAATCAGATCTGCAGGCTTTGCTTGTTAGAAGGTTAGAGAGGCTGAAGATAGAACTGAGGTCTGAGCCCAAGTAGTGCCTTCTGTGGATAGTAAATAGATACTTGGCTGGTGGGGATGTGGGGGTGGGGGACTTGTAGACATGTAAACATATCCCCTGAGTGACATGGCAGGTTTAACTATAGTACATCTATCTAAGACTGGACAGCTGAAGCCCTGGGTTTGGAAATGCTTACTCATACAAGACTACAAAGCTCAGTTTAACAGGTACTCTGATCTTAAGTGGGATTAATTCCTTAACTAAACTGAACAACTAAGTGGAAATGGATTGCTTGCTTACCTCCAGTACTTTCTGGTCTGGCTTAAAAGCTTGCACCCTGTGGTCAAACAGAAAAACCACCATCAGGAGCTCAAGTTCCATGTGAGATCCTTTAGACTTGCTGTGATCAAGTTGGCAGAACTCTGGCTAACCTCACAGAGGATGGTATAAAAGTGTTGTCTCTATTTAGACTGTTTTGGAAAGACTTCATGGCTTCCTGTTTCTCCTTCTGTCTGGCTTGGCTTGTTTCTTTCCACTGGAGACCTATTTGCTTAGTGGGATTTTTATGCTGTTTCCACCTTCCCCTTTGTTTGACCTGACTAGTAACTAATGGAGATCTGCTTTTCCTTCTCTTCCTATCTACTTGGTGCTTTCTGAATCTGCCTTTCACTGAGGCTATGCTCAGGTCAGTTCCTGGCAAAGGAAATAAGACTTTACTGAAGATCATCAGATTTTTAATTCCAAATTACTTTTTCTGCATTTAAAATTCTTTTATTTTGCTGACAGTTTTCTTCCCCTCGTTGTGTGGAACAGAAGGAGCTTTAATTACAGATTCAAAGGCTCTTTCTTGCCCACCATCCTGTTGCCACTGTCTTCCAATACCCTCCTATCCAGTACCAGCCTTTTTGCCCATTTGGTATCAATTATTTTTTGCTGGTTTGAGCATTTTGGTCTGTTCTCATTCCAACATTTTTCCCTGATAGCTTTTTTCCTGCCTCTCATCTAATGATGTTGCCCAGCAATGACTTTCTAACACAGCTGCTCTTGAAGGTCTTGCTTCCTTGTTCTCCTTGTCTCAGAGAAGTTCTTGCTTTCATTAGTCACACTTAGCCATAGTACTTCCTCACTGGCCATGCCTCTATTTGATCTTCATCTGCTGTTTTGGGGAGCTGATTGTCCCCTTTTCCTTAGGTTTGTCTCTCTGGACTCTTGTGGTTTTGTTGCCTGGCTTGTCTAAGGGCACCTTTTCTCCTACTTGGCACAAGTTTGTCGTTTGGCACCTCTGCTGTATCTTTGGGCATGTCCTTTGTTCCTGTAGCTTTAGCTGCTATCCTACTGCTTGCTGTTTTGTTCTTGCTGTGCTCATGGTCTGGGCTTACATTAAAATCTAATGGTTCTGTGCCAGGAAAATGGCATCTGATGTGATGGTGCTGATTCTTTCTTGCATAAGCTCAGCTTCCTCAAAGTCATGTCATTTATCCTGTTTGCCTTGCAGGTTTTCTTTGAGTGTAGAAATGCCCTTTTCAGAAAGGAGGGAGATGTGTTCCCTGCTTTCAAGTATCAGTGCAAGAATGTGGGGTCACAGGGCAGGGTAGGGCACATGTAATGCAAGAAGAGTGTTCTAATATTAGACTTCCTGATCATCAGTGGGCACATGTGGGAACCTCCCTGTGAGGGTTATGACAAAACTGAGTGTAGTGAAGAATTGAGGGCAGTTTCAAGCAGTGACCCCATAGATTTAATTCAGGTAACAGATCTTCCTTTGCAGGATGAGAGGAAATGGCCTCAAGTCGCACCAGGGCAGGTTTAGCTTGGATGTTAGGAAAAATTCCTTCACCAAAAGGATGGTCAAATCCTGGAACAGGCTGCCCAGGGAAGTGATTGAATCATCCTTCCTGGAGGGAATAAGTAGACTTAACTGTGGTGCTGAGGAACGTGGACTTTGTAGTGTTAGGCTAATGGTTGGGCTCAATTATCTCGGAGGCCTTGTTCAGCCTGAACAGTTCTGTAGGGACTGTCATTAATTCATTTATTTCCATTGCATGTGCCTTTTGGTTACTGTTGAGGAGCCCAACTTTAAGGACAAGCTTGGAAAGCAACTTTTCCTCCATGTCAAAGCCTTTCAAGAGCAATCCATTAGTTAAGTCTGAGTTTTCATCGTTTTTTTTTCCCCCTCACTGGAGGTTGCTGTTCTTGCTTTCACTACTGAAGCTCAGGAGTGGTAAGTTATGAATGCTAAAACATAGGCTCTTATGTATGAAATGGTTGAGTTTTCCACTATTTTTTTTTTTGGTAATGTGATTGACTGTCTTTGGTTGTGAGCCAAAGATAATGCTCCTTTCCTATACCTGAGAGCAATTTCCACACTTCACTGAAACACTGAGGGAAGCTGAAACCTGCCAGTCTTAACTGGGCTGAATCCTTTAGCAAATGCATGCTCCTGTGTACCCAGAAAGCATGACCCAGTGGACCAGCAGAATGAAATCAGAAGCAGGAAGAAGGGCTGTGTGTTTGGTTTTGTTTCAGAGCTGGAATTCTTCATTTTGCTTGTGGTACAAGGAGCAGATCAAGGTAGTGACATTTAATGTTTGGTTTTCTTTTTGTTTGACAGCTGGATGGTGCTGTTGCACAGCAGACTGTATGGAAACACAATCACTCCACCCACTCTTGGCTCTTTGGAGCTTTGCTCTTTTATTTTTTTTAGCCTCTTCCCACAGACAGCAGAACTCGGGGAGGAGGAAGGGAAGATTGGTGCTGTCTCTACACTCTAAACAGAAGAAGACAAGATTCTATGTTGCTGGTGGAAAAGGGGAGATTTCAATGCAGCCTGAGCAGCTTTGGAGTATGGTCCTTGAAAGAGTATTTTTCACTGTGGTCAGTTGCTCACACTGAGCAGCAGTGAGAGGTTCTCTGCTAGGCCCAGGTGGATGTGCACACTCTCACCTGTACAGTTGATCATCTCAGCTTTCCCATTATCCCACAGCATAAGGCCGTTATTTGGCTCTGGAGGCCTTCTGCTGCCACACTTGGGATGTGTCTGTGCTCTTGAAGGTGTTAGAAGAGAGCTTGCTCTAGAATCCCAAAAGCTTTGTTGTGCTCAACAGCTGAAGCTTTAAAGGACAGGGAGTTGCATGTGCTTCAGCTCTGAGTATTATTTCATGGTCTTATAATAAAGCTCTTGCACTCCTATCACTGAGGGCATACAGATGGGAGGTTTCCCTGAAACTCCTGCAGAGCAGGTAGGATGCAATCAAAGTTGAGGATGTTACTGTGCCCTAATGCCTTTGGAAGCAGCCCTTAACTCATGCTGAAAGGATCTGCACTGTTAAAACACCAGAACAAGAGGACACAGTCTCAAACTGCACCGGGGAAGTTTAGGCTTGAGGTGAAGAGAAAATTCTTCCTAGAAAGAGTTGTTGGCCGTTGGAATGTGCTGCCCAGAGAGGTGGTGGAGTCACCATCACTGGAGGTGTTCAAAAAGGGATTGGATGTAGCACTTGAAGCCGTGGTTTAGTCATGAGGTCTTGGGTGACAGGTTGGAATTGATGGTTTTTGATGTCTTTTCCATCCTTATTGATTCTATGGTTCTATGATCTTCCAAAAAAGCTATGAAAAAAGTAAGTGTGGGAAAAACCCCTGGAAGAATAAGGGACTCTTGCAGGCTTTGGTTCTCTTGCAAGAATTTGGGGCACCTGGAGGAAAGAGCTGTGCAAGTATTGCAGTAGTAAGAAGCAAACCAAGCATATTGGTGCCGAGGCTTTGACATTTCTGTTACAGCCTTGTTGATAAGGAAAACCTGAGAGGAGAATCCTGCATTTGTAGTTACTAAACACAGTGGGGCTTGGATAAACACACAGAATAAGGTGGTGGATTATGCCACCATGAATGTAGTAAATCAAATTTTGGATAATTCCTCTCCATCTTTTAGATTTTTGTCTTCATGCCTCCTGTCTCAAAATCCTCCTCTGAGGGTTTTCAGGCCATCCTCAGGTCACACATGGTTACTCCTGCATTGAGAATTGAGCTAACTCGGAATTCCTTTGCAAGCTGCCTGTCTCCCTTCAGCTGGGGTTGTTCAGCCTGGAGGAGAGAAGGCTCCAGGGAGGCCTTATAGCAGCCTTCTAGTACCTGAAGGGGACCTACAAGAAAGCCAGGAAGGGACTTTTTTAATTTATTTTTTTCAGGCTTCTGGTAGCCCTTCCTGAAGAGCTCTTTCCAGTCTCACTTGTAGGCCGGTGCAGCGTGTTGAGTTTGGGCCGTCACCTCTTGGAGCAGCAACCGGCTGCTCCTTATTAGCCTGCAGAATGCTGTACAGGGCTGTGGCAGCAGGGGAAGGGTAGGAAGAGCACTGAAGCTCCTCAGACTGAGAGCTATAACAGATTTCCACATCCTTCTGGTGCTGAAGTCATGTGGCAGATGGGCTAATTATTATTAGCAGTTCTTTCCCTAGAAGGCTCTTCTGAGAAGAGGCACGAGGGTCTTCTCCTGTGTAATCTTTTCTCCTGCTGCTGTCTGTGGGAGTAATCTGTGGGAGATATTAATGTAATATCTCAACAGAATCAAACAAATGGGGTGGTGTGGCTCTTCCATCAGCAGGACAGAGGTTTCTCGTGGTGGTGTGTTTTTGAAGCCAGGCCTGCATCTATTTTGTTTTGAAGAGCATGGTTTTTCAATTACTGTTGAGAACTGTTTCCTAGAGCCAGGCTTTCCCCACCCCCCCCCCCAACCTTTTTGCAAAAATAAATAGTGGTATTTGCATTAACTTCAAGGTCCTTCATACTCCAAAGGATCACTCTTGCTCACAGCCTTCCTGTTTCAGGAGCTGTGTGGGTTTTTTGCAATATTCCATTTGAGCAGAGAAGGGCAATGAGGCTGGGGAGAGGCCTTGAGCACAGCCCTGTGAGGAGAGGCTGAGGGAGCTGGGGTTGCTTAGCCTGGAGAAGAGGAGGCTCAGGGGAGACCTCCTTGCTGTCTACAACTACCTGAAGGGAGGTTGTAGCCAGGAGGAGGTAGGTCTCTTCTCCCAGGCAAGCAGCACCAGAACAAGAGGACACAGTCTCAAGCTGTGCCAGGAGAAGTTTAGGCTTGAGGTGAGGAGAAAGTTCTTCACTGAGAGAGTTGTTAGCCATTGGAAAGTGTTGCCCAGGGAGGTGGTGGAGTCATCATGGCTGGAGGTGTTCAAGAGGGGATTGGATGTGGCACTTGGTGCTGTGGTCTAGTCATGAGGTCTGTGGTGACAGGTTGGACTTGATGATCTTTGAGGTCTCTTCCAACCTTGGTGATTCTGTGCATGTGATTTTGGAGCCCCAGTCCATGATCTATTTAAATCTATCAGAAGCTATTCCACAACCTGTTAGTGCAGTTGATTAGTTTGGAGTTGGGTTTTTGTTGTTGTTTGGTGAGACAGGTTTTGCATTGCACTATTTTGCCAATCATTACTCTTCCTTAGGATTCCTGCTACCCTTGGGCTACCTTTAGCTGCTTTACTTTAAAAAGCAGCTGTGCCTGCAAACACTCACTGAGTGACCTGGGGTTGATCTCTCCTAAGTAAAGAAGCAGTGGGACAAGAGGAAATTACCTCAAGTTGCACCAAGGTAGGTTTGGGTTGGATGTTAGAAAGAATTCTTCCCTGAAAAGGTTGTCAAGCCCTCAAACAGGCTGCCCAGAGGAGTGGTGGAGTGCTGGTGTGGTTTAAAAGCCATGTAGATGTGGTGCTGAGGGAGGCTGGATGAGACCTTGAGCAACATGGTCTAGTGAAAGATGTCCCTGCCTACAGCAGGGAAATTGGAACTGGATGATCTTTAAAGGTCCCTTCCAAACCAAACTATTCTATGATTGTGTGCCCCTGGGCTGGAAGGGGCAACCCAGAGCATGACAGGAAGCAAGTGCTGAAGCCACAGCTGCCATCACAGGTCAAGCAAAGCCTTTCTGTGCCTGGGGCTTAGGCGTTCAAAGCTTGAGTGCTCAAGCGCTGTGGCTCTTGAGTGGGCAGGCAGCTAAAAGCAGGTAAAACCTGGAAGGAGCCACAATTTCCTAAGCATCTCCAGCTGGGCAGTTTTAAACTGTCTTCTTGACAGCGTGCCAGTCTTTTTTAGTCCTAGGTGTGATCACGTTGCAGTTAAGTGCTTCAAGCACGTGTGTGAGGAGCAGAAAGGCACCGAGAAGGCTCAGGGGTGGGGGGGATTTACCTACCTGGGTGTTATAAGCAGTTTTCAGGTTTCTGCCCTTTAAATTTTAATGTTCAAAACCCTGAGAATCAATTGCCTTAATAAATACTTTAACACCTCAGCTCTTTTAAGGTTGCTGTGGGACAAGAAGAGTTCACAAAATGCTTTGGTTTTTCTGCACTGCAGAAAAATTGCCAGGCAGGAGTTGGCAGGGAGCATCAGTATCTCTCTTGGCCTCCTCCAGTTGGCAGCTGCAGGAGATCAGCCTGCTGGAAAAGCTGCTGTAAAGCTGGATGTGTGCATAGAGCCAGCTGCTCCCCGTGTCAGGGGAAACCACCTCAATCTGACCCAAATGGGTACAGATCTGCCTGGTTTTGGACTGCTCTGGACAAGCAGGCTGGTCGTTTGGGGGCTGTGCTGGTGAAGCTATTGGTTGCTGCTACTAATTGGGCTCTGTGAAGCAGTGAGAAGCTGCCACTGTTCCTAAAATCAGAGCAACCTGCTAATTTAAGATGTTAATGGATTTACTTACGGGTTTGTGTGTACATCATCTATCAAGTCTAGGATTACTGTTCACATGCAGAGAATGATTTCATGGGCCTCAAGTTGCACCAGAGCAGGTTCAGGTTGGATATTAGAAGAAATTTCTTCACCAGAAGGGTTCTCAAGCACTGGCACAGGCTCCTCAGGGGGGTGGTTGAATCTCCATCCCTGGAGCTGTTTAGAAGAGGCAGAGATGTGGTGCTGAGGGACATGGTTTAGCACCAGGCTTGGTCGGGTTAGAGAATGGTTGGACTTGAGGATCTTAAAGACCTTTTTTCAGCCCAAAGGGTTCTGTGATTTATTTCCAGTTCAGCTTTCACGTCACTGGGTTCTGCACCAACCCCAGAGAAATAACATTTGCAGCTCAGTTAAGGATTAATACTTCTGATGAGATGTTTCTGACACAGGAGGCTCACAGATGTTCTTGCACAAGCCTTTAGGAGGATGTTCGAACACATTCAGCAAGTTTTAGGTAAGCAAATTGACCTAATTTAATAAACTGCTTTTCATCAAACTCGATGGAGCCAAATCAAGGCCTTGGCCAAGGAAGTTGTTTTTATCAGTGCAGTACAACTTGGTGCTTCCCAAGCTATCTGGTCGACACGGTGTTTTGGAGAGGAAGGAGCAGGGCTGGTGTGGTGGTGGAAGGTTTCCTGGGCAAAGAGGGTGGCTCTGGGGGTGCAGAACAAGGCAGAGCTGCTGCTCCTCCCCAAGGGCTTTAGAGTGGGGATCAAGGCTGGGCTGCAAGACCAAGTTGAAAAACTCCCAGTTTGAAAGGAAAGCCAAAGGAAGGTGAGTGGTTTTGTATGCCCAGTTCACTGCTCTGTTTCATCAGTGATAAAAGCCTGGGGGAGGTGGAGTAGAAAATCAGCACAGCACCAGAAAGCATCCTAGAGACTCTGCTTCTAGTGTCATAGAATCCATAAGGTTGGAAAAGATCACCAAGTCCAACCTGTCACCCAACACCTCATGACTGCTAAACCATGGCTGCAAGTGCCATGTCCAGTCCCTTTTTGAACTCCACCACCTCTCTGGGCAGCACTTTCCAGTGGCTAACAACTCTCTCTGTGAAGAACTTTCTCCTCTCCTCAAGCCTAAACCTCCCCTGGCACAGCTTGAGACTGTGTCCTCTTGTTCTGTCATAGGTTGTCTGGGAGAAAAGACCAACCCCCTCCTGGCTACAACCTCCCTTCAGGGAGTTGTAAACAGCAATAAGGTCCTCCCCTGAGTCTCCTCTTCTCCAGGCTAAGCAACCCCAGCTCCCTCAGCCTCTCCTCACAGGGCTGTGCTCAAGGCCTCTCCCCAGCCTCGTTGCCCTTCTCTGGACATGTTCAAGAGTCTCAAAGTCCTTCTTAAGCTGAGGGGCCCAGAATTGGACACAGTACTCAAGGTGTGCCCTAACCAGTGCTGAGGACAGGGCAGAATACTTCCCTGCTCCTGCTGGCCACAGTGTTCCTGATGCATGCTAGGATGCCATTGGCCTTCTTGGCCACCTGGTCGCAGTCATGTGGGGGTTCTGACAAGGGGAACCATTCACTCTTTCAACTCACATGCATAGAGCCTCCTGTGGGCAGTGAAGGCTTTGGCATACACAGAAGTCTTTCAGAAGCCCATATTCAATGCAGACCTCAACACTTCTGGGCAAGTCATCATCTCCCTGTACCCTAAAGACACAACCACTGAAGTCAGGAGTTCTCCAAAGAGAGATTGACCAGGCTTTAATCATCTATTTATTTGTCTGCCCACAGAAATTGCCTTCCTAGATCACTTTCCCTTCTGAAAGAGGTGCATGGGACTGCAGAGATGCCCTGCTCTTCACAGTGGGTCCTGGCATGAAGCAGTATGGGTCATGTGCTTTGGGTTTTGTTCAACACAGAGCCTGTCTGGCAGCTCCCAGGTAATGTTGACTCCCACAGCATTTAGCCAAATGACCTTAAAAAGTGTTAATCAAAGAGAAAATAAAGTTACAGCCTTCCTCTCCCCCCTCAGCCCCCTGAAGAGCTGCATAAAGATCAGATTTCTTTAAGAGATATAGGGAGAAGACCTTGTTTATATTCCTCTTATTTACATCCCAGCAGTTGTTTAACAGTCCCTGCTGTTTCTGGGCAGGCAGCAGGTAAAACACAGCTTCCCAGGCTGCTAGAATGACAATTGCACACCACAGGCTTTTGAGCAGGGCTTGTTGTGACAGGCCAAGGATCAGTGATGGTTTTAAACTAAAAGAGGGAGATTCAAAGTGGAGAGAAGGAAGAATATGTTTTACACGGAGGGTGGTGAAGCACTGGGAGATGCCCCATCCCTGGAACCATTCCAGGTCAGGTTGTTTGGGGCTCTGAGCAACCTGCTCTACTTGCAGATGCCTCTGGTGACTGCAGGGGGTTGACCTGGGTGACCTCTGAAGGTCCCTTCTGACCTAAACCATTCTATGATTGTCTGTGATTGTGGACAGCCTTTTGAAATGTTCCTCTCTGCTGAACTGAATTAAAGCCCCAGGAGAGACAAGGTGACATCCTGCTTATTAGCAGGTGTGTCATTGTCATCTGCTCCTGACAACTTACCTGGGGGTGTAGCAAGCAAGATTAACTTCACCTATGGACATGGAAAGAAAATGTCCCCAGCCTCTGGCCACCCAGCACTGTTGAAGTGTATTTTGAGTCAGGAAAGACAGCAGTAGGAAACCAAAGCCATTTCTTCTGTTCCAGATCAGGTACTTTTCTTCCTCAGGTACTACACAAACCAAATTCTTGAGAGCAAATAAATAAATGGATTATTTGGCAGTAGCTGTGTGCTCCTTGCATCTGCCCTGAATTGTGCCCTGCTGTCAAGGACAGCTAAGGTTTTATTAACCAAGAGCAGAGGAACAATTCAGAATTGCTCCCACAGCCCATCCTACCAGCTGGGTTTTAAAATCTGAGGCAAGAAAAGGCAGCTCCTGGCAGCTCTGCAGAGGCCATCTCTAACCCTGTCACAAAGACAGGTGGTTTCCCAGGCAAACCTACCCCAATGGCCTCACAGTTCAAACCTCTGTGCCTCATGCCCCTAAACCCCAAATAAACAAATGAAAAATCCCACCATGAAAACAGGGAGGAAAGCAGCACACACCTAAGACTCTGGGGGGACCTTGGAGCTGCCTTCCAGTGCCTGAAGGGATCCTACAGGAAGGCTGCAGAGGGACTTTTCATCAGGGTGTCTAGAGACAGGACAAGGGGGAATGGTTTGAAGCTGAGGCAGAGCAGGGTTAGACTGGAGCTGAGGAAGAAGCTCTTCAGTATGAGGGTGGTGAGACTGGAATAGGCTGCCCAGGGATGCTGTGGATGCTTCCTCCCTGGGGGGTGTTCAAAGTCAGGTTGGATGAAGCCTTGAGCAACAAAGCCTAGTTGAGAGGTGTCCCTGTCCATGGCAGGGAGGATGGGGCAGATGAGCTCAGAGGTCCCTTCCAACCTCAGCCATTCTGTGGCTCTAAGTAGGCATTTACAGGTCAGTGTTGACTGCATGTGTGCGACCACAGGCAACTTTTCCCTCTGGTGAAGCAATCACATTTTAGCTCCCCAAACTAGAAGTGTATTTTCTCCCTCCCTTCTTTAAGATCTGTTTAAACTATTTGGATGTTACTAAGCTGAGGATAATTCAAGCAAGAGGAAATAGAATGGAAATAAAGGAGATTTGAGAGCATTTGCAGACTTGTTTTGGTATTTAACAACAGAACTATGTTCTAATAAAAAAATTAAACCTCCTCTAGAAGAGGAGGTTTATTGCTTGAGTAAAACCTGGCTTTTAGAATGAAAAGTATGCAAATCTAGGCTGTAGATCCTTTCTGTCTGTCAAATACCTTTTAGAAGTTCATATCCACCTCCAGACTCAAAGTTCCCAACTCAGCAAACAGCAAAATCTGGATCCTCGGTCACCGACGGCTCTGAGGTTCCACCAGAGCGCAGGGCTGGGGAAAGCTGCTGCCTGTGCCCTGTTTGTTTAGTCCTGTGGCATCCCCACAGGATTTCTGTATTCACAGAGCCAGGCATTCTGAGTTGCAGAGGAGGTTTCCAGAATGGAAAGCTGTGATTCTAGGCAGTGTTTGCTCCCTGTGACTGCTGACCCCCTGCGTCTGCCTTAAGCTACGCTTGTAGCATGAAACCAACGTGACACGTCTCAAACCCTGACCTCTAACTCTTCATATCACACTCCTGATGCTTGTACACCTCATCTGAGTTCCTCAAGAACCTGCACCACATGCTGAGTTCTCCACTCCTCCTCCTCTCTGAGGAAGTGAGGACAAAAAAGGGAGAGGAGCTACAGGGATACCTTGCCTCCACTTGTGCTCCCCTACAACGACTGAGCTGGTTTGGGAACTTGGAGCCTAGTTCTAGTCCACCTTTCCTGTCCTGAGGTAAAGACAAACTTTGCCTTTCCTTTGAGAAGACAATTGTGTCCACTCCACCCAGCCCCATCCTTGGTAGGAGAAACTCTCCTTTCAACCCAGGCTGCAAGGTCAGGGTGGAAGGGCAGCAGTGCCCCTTCTCTGTGGAAACTACAGGGCAAAGTGATTTTTGAGATGCATTTTGACTGCAGCCAGGTATTCTAAAGCCTTGCACAGCCCAGCAATTTGCTTTTCCTGCTCTGTGAGTTAATGACTAACCCACTGTGTACCTTTTCCTTGCAAAGTTTGGTGTTTCTTTGTTGGCTCCAGCAGATAAAAAGCAACTATTTGCTACTGATGTTCTTTTCGGAGTGCTCTCCGAGCTCAATAAACAAACCATTGTAAGGTGAGTTAAACTGTAGGGCTGAGCTATCTAACAGCTCACCATTACCAAATGGGGAGACCCTGCCCCCTTTACCCCATCTCCTTGCCTAGGGACAGGCTCATCTTCCACCTTCCACCGGTTCTCACACTTGCTGGATCCTTCACTGAGCTGATGACTCAGCTCCTGGGGGGTTAATGACCGATTTGATGTAATTTCACACTTATTAAAGTGGTTGTGCAAGCATTGGGCCAGAGAGCTACAGGCAGCACACAGCATCTGCTCACAGACAACCAGCTGTGCTTGCTGCCCTTCTCTTCAGTTAAGAACACTTAGGACAAGAGACCTCCCATGTAAGCCTGGGTTACCACCAACCAAAGTGATGAGTCAAGACTCTGACACAGCTCACATCCTCTGTGGCTCACCAGAGAGACCTCTGACACCAAAAGACTCCAACTGCATGACAGGGAGTTCAATTCCCATTTTCCCATCTAATTGTTTGACTTCATAACAGCAGAAGTCTGGGGGAAAAAAAAGAGAAATAGAAGCCTGACAAACCAAACCTCTGAGTATTGCTTCCTGTTTGCTGAAGCTGAATCCAGAACCACACTTTGGTGTAATGATGATGAACTGTGAAATAAAATTGACTTTTTTTCCCTGTGGACTTTGCAAGGAAAATGGTAAACAATATTTTGCAGGAAAAAAGAACAACCAAAAAAAACAACAACAACAACAACAAAGAGCTGCAGGCCTCTGGGCTGTGGCTCCCAGCTGGCATGAATTAGTGGAGGAAGGTTTGTTGTGTTTCCTTTCCCCAGCCATCCACCCCTCCCTGGGTTTTGGATGTGCTAGCCTTGGATGGGGATGACTCAGCTGCTGGTGAATCACCTGCTGAAGTGCTAAAAGTGATAGCTTGGCTCCATTTCCTCCAGCAACAGGGAGCTGTCAAGGCAGACTAGCAAGAAAATTGTCTTCTGCAGCTGGGAGGATTTTCCTGCTTGCACATCTAGGTTTGCTGCAGTTAGAAATGGCTGTGCAGATGTGAGGTGACTTCAATCATCCCTGGTGAGGTCTTGCTTAATGAAAGCTTCCTTGTGCAGCCCCTTGCTCCTGAGGGGGCTTTTCACTGGCATTGCTGTGAAGCTTTCTCCAGGAGCAAACCAGCTGGTGAATAGCTGATGTGCAGTGTAGCTGGGGAGATACTGGTCAGGGATGTTCATAGATTCACAGAATGCTTTGGGTTAGAAGGGACCTTAAAGATCATCTAGTTACAACCCCCCTTCCATGGGTAGGGACACCTCCCACCAGCCCAGGTTGCTCAAGGCTTCATCCAGCCTGGCTTTGGACACCTCCAAGGAGGGGACATCCACAACCTCCCTGGGCAACCTGTTCCAGTGCTGACCACCCTCACTGGAAACAATTTCTTCCTAATCTCCAGTCTAAATCTCCCCTCCTGCTTTTAACTGGTAACACGGAAAGCAATGGAGTATTCCAACCAGAGGGACTGTTTCCAGGCATGAGATCTAGAAAAGCCTTTTGAATTGTGCTATTTCAAAGCACTGTCTTTTGGGTTGGTGGTGGTGGAGAAAGACAGGGAGAAAAACTGAAAACTGCATGGAAAGCTTTGCCAGGCTCTACATCCCCATGGGACTGCACCTGTCCAACCACCTGCTAGGCAGGAAAGCGTGGAGAACCTGTTGTCACTTTGAGTCTCAAAGGCCTTCACAAGCACAGGCTGAGAGCCACAAAACAATGCCAGCTTACCACAATGATTGTAAAGTGCTGATCAAGGAGCCCTTTGGACTCTCAGTGTCGGTACCTTCTTCCCCATATAGATTCCCAGCTCACAGGGTCACAGATTGCCCTGGGTTGAAAGGGACTGTCCAAAGGTCATCTTGTCCAAACCCCTGCACTCAGCAGGGACACCTCCAACTTTATCAGGCTGCACAGGGCCACATTGAGTCTGATCTTGAATGTCTGTAGGGATGGGGCCTCAATCCTGGGCAACCTGTGCCACTATTTCACCACTCTCATTGTGAAGAACTTCCTCCAGATGCCCTACCTAAATGTGCTCAGCTTCAGCTTCAAACCATTGCCCCTCACCTTATCACTCCAAGCCCTTCTAAACAGTCCCTCTCCAGCCTTCCTCTTGGTCCCCTGCAGACACTGAAATGCAGCCCTAAAGTGTCCCTGGAGCTTTCTCTTCTCCAGGCTCGACAATCCCCAACTCAGTCACAGTCAAAGTAAAGCTGTGTATAAGGCAGCTGCCTGCTCTCACCACAGCAGCACCAGCTGCCCCACTGACAAGCAAGCAGACATTGTGAGAAGATCCTCTCCAGGTGTCTGCTGTGAACCTTGGTAGAGAACCAGCAGGCATTTTGCTCTCCACCAGCTGCAGGACGGATTTGTACTGCTTAATCTAACCAGCAATAGTTCCTCAAGTGCCTGAAATTTGGAGGAAACAGTCACAGCTACTTTGGCTGCCCACCATCAGGAGGACAGAGTTTAGTAAGGACCAAGGAACAAACTAAGTTTTCTCCACAATGGGCAATTGTTTTGCTGGATGATGTTTCTTATGGCTTTTGTTGCGTGGCTTAAAGCACATCTTCAGCTCTGCCTCATCCCCCATGGAGAGCAGTGGTATCATGGTCCCTGTTCAGCTGGCTGGGCAGGTCACCCTTTCCCAACAGGTATTTTCTATCATCTTTGTCAGGGTCTTCCAAGCCCAAATCCCCCTGCAAAGTGGTGACTGCACAACAATGGTTAAATTCTCAGGCACGCAGGACTGAGAAACCAGTGACAAAAAGGAAACAGCGCAGCAAAGCCAGGGGGAGTTCATCACCTGGCAGGACCCAGCTAAATGAACAAGTGTCATTCCATCAATTCTTATCTTTGGAACAAATTTGATCACCATTTTTGTGAGGGAAGGTCCAAGGAGGTGGCAGAATCCCAGCAGGAGCCAGGTTTGGTCACAGCCATGCTCGCTGGCTCTCAAAACAAGCCTTCAAAATTAGTCTTATGATAAGCAGGTCGAGAAGCAGACAGGAGAGTTACTCACAGGCATTCCTCAACTCATTTTTTTTCCCCCCATGAAGATCCCACATCTTTAATATTAAACAATATTCCATTGTCTGGAACAGCAGACAATGATGCTGTTTGAGATTCTTGCACCCAGAGGTAATGTTCCAACACATCACCATGTGCAGAGAAACAACTGCAGGAGCACATGCACACACACCTGGAAGCGGCATGGAGCGCTCTGTGCTCCAATCCCATCCTCAGTGGAAAGGCACTGCCAAGCTGTGTGCTTAGTGGCACAGCAGCACACAAACCTTAGAGCCAAAGGATCTGATCAGCATTGTACTGATGATTTGCCTTTTTAAATGCCTTTCTTCCTCAATTCATTTTCAAGCCATCAGCCATTTTAGCACTGGAAGTCTCCAGCCTAGCAGAGCTAAACTAAATCCCATGCTGGTCCCTTCGCTCTGAAGTTAAGCACAAGGTCTGCGTAGGGAAGTTGGCAAGGGAAGTTTTTGGTAACTCACAAGAGAATTGCTTTTGTTAAGAGTGATCTTCTTTCCTAAGGGGTTATACTCCCATTACAATATGCTGCAGTTTGCTACTTGTCTGAAGAGCAGTAAGATAACAGCAGCAATTTATAGCAGCCCTTTCTCCACGCAGACAAAATACAAAGGTTCTTCATATTTTCCATCCAAGTCTCCTTTCAGTCCAACTTGGGAGTGGTAACAGGATGAGAGCCAAGGAATTTCCAGAAATCTTGAAGTGCTAGTAAGTCATTACTGACACGGTGCCATGAATATTTGGTTGATGAAAGTTAGATGCAGGACCATTCTGCCCCTGATTAGCAGATATTATCAAGGCAGAGGTAAAGAAAAGGAGATGCAGGCATCAAAACACGGGCCTCAAGAATGGCTCAGGTTGGAAAGGACTTCAGAGATCATCTCCTCCAACCTCCCTGCCATGGGCAGGGATGCCTCTCAGCTAGGCTTTGTTGCTCAAGGCCTCATCCAGCCTGGCCTTGAACACCTCCAGGGAGGGGGCATCCACAGCCTCCCTGGGCAGCCTATTCCAGAGACTCACCACCCTCATACAGAAGAACTTCTTCCTAAGATCCAGTGTAAACCTACTCTCCCTCAGCTTCAAACCATTCTTCCTTCTCCTATTGCTAGATCCCCTTATGAAACGCATCCCAACAGAAGTCCAAGCTTCTTGCTTGCTTACGCTGTGGGCAAAGCAGCAGCAGTAGAAGCAGGGTTGTTACTTCCCCAGTTAGGAACAAACCCTTCAGCACTGACATCAACAGACTATTTTTGAGTTGCCACCTTTTCTGACCCCCTTCCTACCTCAAGTTGTCCTTCATTTATGTTGTCATTTAGTTGGTTTAGATCTATTGGTGTTAAAATGTTATTTAAACTATTTGTGGGTGGATAAAAATCTGGAGACCATTCCAAGTCAGATTCCATGGAATACACAGGTGTACAGCTCTGATGGATGCAGAACTTCCTTGGTTACCACAGAAGCTCTAATGGTTTACATGTTGGAATGTTAAGAGCAGGCACTGGAGAGTTCTTCAGGGTGATTTCTGGATTGCAAAGATCAAGTGCTTCAAAACAGTTCATTCATGCTTGGTTTGTAAAGGTGGAATTTGTTGTTCTACTACAACTCCTCCAAAATCCTCAGCCAAGGAATAGTGTGACCCCTGCATCTCTCTCCTGGCTTCTTCCCTTGATCTATGTGTACTTTTAGGGTTCCTTTCTGGATGTTACAAGACACTGTTGAAGAAGAAAAAAATAATCCTCAAACTACCACTGACTTGGGTGGAGAACATGGGGGGGACAGTGCTGGGACCTCTTTGTGGCTCTCTCTGTTGTGATGCAAAAAGCCAACAAGCATCTGTACACAAGAGAGCACAGGAACGGCCTCCACAGGGAAAACAGTGCACATGAAAAATCATAGAAAGGGTTGGGTTTGAAGGGACCCCCACAGGTCATCCAGTCCAGCCCCTCTGCAGGCAGCAGGCACATCTTCCACTAGATCTGGCTGCTCAGAGCCTTGTTGAGCCTGACCCTGCGTGTCTCCAGGGATGTGACCTCAACCTGTGCAACCTGTTGCAGTGTGCCTCCACCCTCATGGTGCAGAGCTTGTTCCTAACATCCAATCTAAATCTGCTCTGCTCTCATTTCAAACCATTGTCCCTTGTCCTGTCACTGCAGGCCTTTGGGAACAGTCCCTCTGTAGCCTTCTTGTAGCCCTCTTTGGGTACTGGAAGGCTGCTATTAGGTCTCCTGCAGGCTGAACAACCCCAGCTCCCTGAGCCTCTCCTCATAGGAGAGATTCTCTCTGTATGGTGTTCTGGGGAAAAAAAAAAAAAAAGGGGGAAGAGGCCAGGCTTGGGGCTGGGTGAATAGAACACCCAACCTGTGAACGTGCCAGCACCTCCTTACTTTGTGTTCTTAACCTGCAGGGTGCTCCCCCAGAGACTGCTTGCTCTTTGTAAAGGGATTATTTAATCCAGGAGGGAAAGCATTGCACAGACAAGTCACTACATGGCCTTGGATGCAAGGCTGGAGCCTGCTATGACAAATCAAACTGCTACAACTAGTTAAAGAGACTTTGAAAAAGGGAGTGGAGCTGGAAGCTGTCCTGTCTGCCTCAGGAAGTACATGTTGCTTCTTCACTCACAAGAGCTCTGCCTGTAAAAAGAGGTGGATCAGAGTCCAAACAAAACATTATTGTACTTTATCTACATGGATGCATGTATCTACATACAGACAGACACTTACCTCCCACTGGATTCTGTATTGTCCCTAACCCTCTGCTGTCATCATAACAAAACACCTTGTTTGAGGCTACAAGACATGGCACTCACCCACCCCTTATTTAGCTCAGGAAATTGACTAAAACAGTGAAAACAGGCCCAGCCTTCAAGAATCCTGTGGCCCAGAAAGAGATCTTCTAGTACATCCTGTAAGGACACCATGTGCCAACTAACTCCTCATCAACAGTATCACCAATCCCTATCTTCCCCCCTTTTCTTGCATCCCTCCTTGTGCTTAGAGGACTCCCCTTTGAACTGGTGAATCAAACTTCATCCTCCAGCTTTTTCTAAGGAGGTTTTCCACTTTGGAATCTGTGGGTAAACCTCACTGTATGGAGAAAGGAAATTAAGGTAGTCTCTAGGCCATTATGAAACATATACTTTATTAAAAATCACCTTTTCCTCCATCCAGCCCTTCAGTTACCTGCATGCTCTTGCATCTTAGGCTTAGTTTGCAAGTGTTACAACTGCCAGCAGTGCAACAGGAGGTGGGCTCAGCCAGCATGTACATAAGCGCCATACATTTAATGCATAATCTTCCTTTTTCTTGTGCTGGATTTACCAAAACTCAAGAGGCTTTCATTTTTCTAGGTGGCCACTGTTTGAAGGGCAAGGCCTGCTCATCATCTGTCCAAAAGAAACAGATAGGACTAAGATTAAAGGGAAATTAGAGCAAGTCTCTGTAGACACAAGGAAACCTGATGTTCAGCTCAGTAGCAAAGCAGAATGCTATGGCTGTAATCATAGAATAGAATCACAGAATCAACAAGGTTAGAAAAGACCTCAAAGATCATCAAGTCCAACCTGTCACCCAAGACCTCATGATTACTAGACCATGGCACCAAGTGCCACATCCAATCCCCCCTTGAACACCTCCAGGGATGGTGACTCCACCACCTCCCTGAGCAGCACATTCCAAAGTCAAACAACTCTCTGTTAAGAGCTTTCTCCTCACCTTGAGCCTAAACTTCCCCTGGCACAGCTTGAGACTGTGTCCTCTTATAGAATCATAATGATCCCATCCACTCCAGTCCCATCATGCCTTTCTGAAATAATCCCAGCAGAAGACCTGACTGCAAAATACACCACCTTGGCTTTTGGTAGGTCACTGTCTTGCTTGGCAAGATGCCAATAGCCCACTTCAGACTGGCAGTCTTATGGTTTATAGCTACAAGTTTATTCTGCACAGGAGAAGACAATTTCAAATTGCTCTTAAAATACTTAGAAAAGACAAAGATTTCTACTACAAATGTTGTATTAGTAGCTTTTACAATAAATTAGACAAAAAGATTAGCAGCAGAGATAGATAATTTACATTCATGGCTAGCAGTGAGTCCCAAGATCACCATCTCCAAACCCTGACATGTTTCATTGGTTTTGCACCAACACAGCAAGTATTTCCATTTCACAAGACTTCCATTTGCATAGATGGACTCCCATTTGTTGTTTCTGGAGTTCCTGAGCTTCCCAGGGCATGGCACCAGCAGTGCAGCCTTTCCTCATGGTTCAGTGAATGGCAGAGAGAAGTCAGGTCCATGAGAGGCCTTCCTAGCTCACCGACAAGCACACGCGATTCCTCGATCCCTTCCCCACAAGTTGCCCGTTGAGTTTGTGATGCAGGCTCATATTTAAGGCATTACAACAGACATAACCAAAAAGGAACTTAATTTCAATTAATGTATTTCCATGATAAGGTGAAAACAGTTCATTGGATTAATTAAAAAAAAAATAGTTTGAGTGAAAGCTGTTGACTAAGAGCCAATTAAAAAAGCAATTGCATTAAAACCCTGTTGCTGACAAGTGAGGCACGTGAAATTTGCAGCTGGTAGAGAAGCAGATGCCTCCCACCACCACTTTTAACAAGGTCCACTTCAAAGCTGTTGGTCTCTGAATTCTGCACCTTTCAGTCATCCTTGGCTCGACCTTTGAAGGAATCCATTGAACTCGTGACTCCAAAATACTCCGCGAGGAGAGCACCTGCTTTCACTGGTAGCACGCTGCAAGTAGGGGAAGTAAGGAGAGGGAGAAAGAAACAAGCAAACAAAAAACAACAAAAGAGACATCAGAAGAGTTGTGCAGTTCTATCACAGGATTAGTTTTACCTGGCTAACACTGGCAAAGAGAGCACATTGTCTGCAGTGCCACTGCTCCCCTCAAAATATCCACTACACTCATCTGGCAGCTTGAGTTCTTAGATCAGCCTCCTAGACTGGCTTGCAACAGGATCAAAAGCACTCTAATGCTGGGGTAAGAGACCAGGTATGCAGTTTCTGAGGAGCAGGCCCAGTCTCTACAGCCCACAGTAAAACTGCACTCCAGTGAAGTCAGCAAGTCACAGTGAAGACATTTCTGTGCTCCAAGGGTAGACTGAACCCTTAGAAACAAACAAAAAGAAACCCAAGATACTCCAGAGACGTGAAGAACTTACTGAAAATTCCCACCAACAGGTAGAAGCTTGGTTTGCACTTTTAGTCAAGGACAGAGCTGAAACCTCCCTGGGCAGAGGAGAGGCAGAACTTACTTTTTCAGAGCTACTGCGATATGGACACTGCGTGGCAGCAACAGAACTTCCTGCTCCTGCCGAATTGCTGTCACGATCTTCTCAGCCACATACTCTGGCTCCAGCAAGGGTAGCAAAGTTGGCCACCTGGAAGAGAAGACATGCCTCAGGTTTACATTTTCCTCAAAGAAGTTTCCACTTTGCAGGTATTCAAGTAAAAAAAAGAAGCAACCACAACCACTCCTGCGAACAACAGTCCCCTCATCAGGTTGGGAAGTGAACGGCCATTAGCCTTTTCCCTCTTTAAGACATAGTTCGGCCACATCAGGGTTTTACTCAGCTCCCAGATTTTGTCATTATCCAAGCATACTGAGCAAAATTATGCCTCTGATTGCAGGTGAAAGGAAGCTTAGAAAGCAGAGATGGCAACTGCAGCATTTGGCTTCTGCCGAGGGAAGGATGCTGATTATATTTCAGGTTGCAGCTTAAATGAACAATAAGCCTGAAAGGAGGTTGTAGTGAGGTGGGGATTGGTCTCCTGTCCCAAGTGACAGGGTGGGAAGAAATGGCCTCAAGTTGCAGGAGGGCAGGTTTAGTTTGGATATCAGAACAAAACTTCACTGAAAGGCTTCTCAAACACTGGAACAGGCTTTCCAGGGAAGTGGTTGAATCCCATCCCTGGAGGTGTTTAAAGGACACAGATGTGGTGCTGACGGACGTGGCTTAGCCCCAGATTTGGTAGAGACAGACAACGGCTGGATTCAGTGATCTGAAAGATCTTTGCCACCAGAAAGGTTTGTGATTCCATGACTCTGAAGCACCCATTTTGTCACTGGACAGCACCCTCAACACCCACCGGAGGCCTTGAAAATAACACAGGCCAAGAACAGCCCTAGCTTGTGGTTTTCATAAGGGAAACTAGAGCACAAAGCACACTGAATGTGCAAGCTGCATAAATAACCTCAGCAGTTTACTCACTTGGATCGACAGCCTTCAAACATTCCTGTGTTTATGTAAAAAGGACACACAATTGTGGTTTTGACACCACTGCTTTCCATATCTTTCATCTCTAAGGCAATCGCCTCTGCAAAGCCAACTGCTGCAAATTTGCTTGCACAGTAATCTGTAAAACAAATAAAACGTGAATTGCAGTCAAACATTTTCACTTACTACTTAAACTCTACTAAACAGGTTCAGTGAGTCCTAGCACTGACCATGTGCAAAGGAGCAGTTTGTACAGAGAAGAGGGGCAAAGCTGTACCTCAGGGTTTTCATAAAGTACACAGCAGCAGCACTGCAGAAGTGATACACACACAGTACCTGCAGGAAATTACTGTCCAGTAATAAACCACTTTACAACGGAGCAGGAACTGTTTGCAGCATTAGGTTGCTAATAAAAATTTGTCTTTGATGTCATCCACTCCTTCACTCTCCCCTCCAAGTTAACTCTTCTAGCCTGGCAGACAGAGGGTCTCTCATCACATCCCCACAACCTTTCCGCTCTACACAAAACCCCAGCAAACAAAATCATCTTTTCAATCCAGACCATCTTTCAACCTGTTCAGCAGCTTCTTATGCAGCAAACTCAGGCTTTCAAGTCTCTCCAATATGGTTTCAGTGTCAAACTCGGTTTGTATTCCTTATCACTGCCTTGAAGTCAGAGTTGCTCTCCTGCTCTGCCACCTTATTTCACTTTCCTTTGCATCCATTTTCCACAAATTCCTTCTGAGTTTGCCCTAATCTCAATATTTCTTTTCCACCTCTGTACAGGTCCTCTTGAATGCACAGCTGAGAGACAGAGAATGCAAAAGGAGATATTACACCTCTGCTTCTGCACCACATCTGCATTTTAGTAGTGCTTGGAGTTAGTCAGACCTGTACAGGACTCTGCTTAGCTCAAGAACATGCTTAAATAAATAATATAAAAGCATTAAAAAAAAAAAGAGCCTTCTTCCCCACCAAGCACCTGCTGGTTAACTTTAACAACACTGAAGTTGTTTCCAAAGTTCTGCATGGCTTCTAGACCCTCTGCCTTGGCAGCAAAACCTGGTTTACAGCGCTGCAGCGCATCTGGAACACTCTTTGGGAAGCAGTGGCCTATTTAAGGGCAGCTGGTTTGAAGAGTAGGACCATTTGCTCTACCTATAGGCAAAGACCCACAAACTCAATACTGGGAAATTTTTTCCTGAGTACTAACTGCAGAGTTTAAATGAAACTATTGTCCAGATGAGCAGCAGCTTTAACACCCTACCTGCAAGACGATTGGTTCCAACCAGTCCTGCAGCACTTGCAATACTAACCAAGTGTCCGTGGTTAGAGGCTATCATTGCTGGCAGGAAGGCTTTGTAAGTCTGCAAGGTAAGTCAGAGTTGCAATGAAACATTTTTACTAAGCTAGGTGCTAGGTGTTGTTTGTAAAGAAATTCTCCCTATAGATTAAGTTAGGCTTTCCCCCTCCTCTTAAAGAGAGCTTGTCATTGGAACTCTAACTGCTAAGCTGGGGCTTCCCAGGCCCCATCAATAGCACTGCCTCCTCCCCACCAAAGAGAGAAGGTAACTTGCTGAAAGCTGAAGATACAGCTTCAGCTAGTTGCTAAGCTTCTTTCAGCACTGCAGTGTTCCAAATGCTAAGTAAATGCTGACTGCAAAGTTTGTAAAAGGGCAAGAATTTGGAACTTTAGAGCTTCCTTCCATTAAACTCATTTCATCTTTGTGATTACATTTATCAAGAAAGTGAAGCATGTTTTAATACCCCCTTTGCAGCTCTTTGATAGGAACACCAGATAGGTGACCTGCCTTCCCTGGAAGGAGGAAAATGCACATCAAGTTACTCATTTTGGACAAAGGCCTCACTTAAGAGCACTGTCTGAACACATGGTATTTGTTACTGAGGTCATCATAACCACAAAACACAACTGAACACTTCTGTTACCACAGCAGCAGCTTTCAGGCTGGGCCTGCTTCATCTACATTAGTATTGAGGGATTCATAGATTGGTTTAGGGTGGAAGAGATCTTGAGGATCATCTAGTTCCAAGCCCTCTGCCATGGGCAAGAACACCTCTCACCAGCCCAGGTTACTCAAGGCCTCGTCCAGCCTGGCCTTGAACACCTCCAGGGTGGGGCCATCCACAACCTCCCTGGGCAACCTGTGCCAGTGTCTCACCACCCTCACTGGAAAGAATTTCTTCCTAATCTCCAGTCTAAATCTGCCCTCCTCAAACTTCAAACCTTTCCCTCCTCCCTCATCCTATCACTATAAGCCCTTGTAAAAAGTCCAAGCCTTGCAAGGGACTTTTTCATAGGCCACCTTCAGGTTGCTAGAAGTTCTCCCCTAGCTTCAGAACACAGCAGATGTTAAATTTCAGTTCTTAAAAGCATTTATAAATATGAAGCATTTTGCTTCCAGCTACCTACTCCAGAGGTTCCCTGAAGATCCATTCCTCCACCCTTATTTATTTATTTAACAGGCTCCCAGGCCTGTAAACCAATTTCTTGTCTCATTTCTGACTGAACTAACAAGGAGCTCATGTCTTCAGGTTATTTCCCTCAGGTCCCAAAGGCAAAATTAACACTGAAAATGTGTCAAAAGGCTGTTTTGGTGTGTGCATGCAAAGTACAGGTATTACCCAGAAGTGTGCCATGATGTTCACTTCCATGGTTTTTTCCACAAGTGAATCTGGAGAATCCATAAACCTCTTCCCAGTGACAATGCCAGCATTGTTGATTAGGATGGTAACATCACCAACTTCTTTTTTAACCTAAGACAAAACCCCTTGAGATATCAGGCAATAAATACAGAACCAGGCTTTCCAAGCTTTATACAGGAAAACAGAAGAAATAGAAGTCGTGCACATTTCAACTAATTCGAGCTTAGCACGGACCCAAAGAGCTCAGGTTCTCGCACACACTCTCATCCAATGCCATTTTAGAGCTCAGCTGACAACCAGATTTTTGTGGGGTTACAGGGCCTAACACCTCCACATAGGCTTCTGCTTTGAGCACCTCTGATCCTTGCTGCAACTGTTCCTGAGTCTCTACTGCAAAAAAAAAATTAACTAACACAACAACTGATGAGCTACACTAAACCCATCCTAAAGCCAATGGGAAGCTCTTGTCTGCAGGGCCATTTCTATGCCATGAGGTGAGGCACAGCAGACAGATCCTCAGACAACTTCACCAGAATCAAGAACAAATCTATCCAAGGGCTGCAATATCCAGACCTTCCCTGCATTACACTCAAACCCTCCTGGTTTCCACAGAGGGACTTGAGCACAGAAGCAGTGCTGCCATACAGCTCTAAGGCTGAAGGCAGCTTGCACAGTACTTGAGTCTCTTGATGAGCAGAGGGAAAATGAGATTTCCTGTTGGTAGTGTTAATTGCTTGCATCCCAACAGTCCAGGGACTCACCTCTCCCACTGCACAAGGCAGCATCTTAAAAATTCAAGATTCTTAAGGCCATTTTCCACATGTTCCTCTTCTCCTGACTGCAATCTTTAAACATCAGCCTGTCTTGCACAGTAGTTTTTCCACTAGTGGCAACTTCATTTGCACTCCACAGCACACACACCAGGCCAGACTTCCCTGCAGTTTTCTCAGACCAGACTTTCCCTGCAGCCTAGAAATGGGCAAACTCTCTCTTTTGATAAGAGGTACTCCTCATATGCATGGGCAGGGAAAAAGACCACCTGTAAAACCAATTTCCTCCTGACAACCTTTATTTACTCAAGCAACATAACATCAAGAAATGAAGATGTAAAAACAAACCCAAACTTATCTCACCAAAAGGTTTATTTCCCATTCAGACAACCTGAAAGAAGACCTTTTTCTAAAGCCCTAGATTCTTAAATCTTAGCTAAACTCCAGGGAGGAAGCAGTAACTCCGAGAAGGACACATTCCTGTTAGGGTTGGGTACTTCTAGAACAGGGACACTAGAAAGAAATTTGAAGTTATAGCCCTTTAGAGCCAAAAGCTGTCCTTCATCTTGGAACAAGGACACTATATATCCTTGTCAGTTTGGGTCAGGTGTTTTCCCCTCTTCCTTCTTCTCTTGACATGGCCTTTGTGTGCCCAGGTGGCTGACAAAAGGGCGATGAGGCAGGTGAGGGGTTTGGAGCACAGCCCTGTGAGGAGAGGCTGAGGGAGCTGGGGTTGTTTAGCCTGGAGAAGGGGAGGCTCAGGGGAGACCTTCTTGCTCTCTACAACTCCCTGAAGGGAGGTTGTAGCCAGGTGGGGGTTGGTCTCTTCTCCCAGGCAACCAGCACCAGAACAAGAGGACACAGTCTCAAGCTGCACCAGGGGAAGTTTAGGCTTGAGGTGAGGAAAAAGTTCTTCCCAGAAAGAGTAATTGGCCATTGGAATGTGCTGCCCAGGGAGGTGGTGGAATCAACATCCCTGGAGGTGTCAAGAGGGGATTGGAGCCATATTTTAGTAGTCAGGAGGTGTTGGGTAGTAGGTAATAGGTTGGACTGATGATCTCTGAGGTCTTTTCCAACCTGGTTGATTCTGTGATTCTATGTGCAGGGCTTTTTGGTTTTCTTCCTACTGAAGAGATTTTTAACCTGGTGTCTCTGTGTGGCTGATCAAGTATCAGAAAGCAGGATACATTTCATTTTGGCTTTGAGACTGTTTAACTGAGCACATTTTCAACCATGCCCTACCTGTGTGGATTTTGGTCACTAGAATCTTGCAAAATGCCAAGTCATTGTGTGAGGCTGAGTCACCACCAGGGGAAAAAACCCAAACCTTGCACAAGCTGATGCTGAGCACTATGAGCCAAAGTCTAGTACTCTGCATTGCATAAACAGTGGCACCAGGCACCGATAAGAAAGGTCTTTTGTCACTAATAAGGTTGGGAAAGTTGTCAGCAGGACATGACTTTTCTGGAACAGTTGCAGGGTATCTTCTTGTATGTAGATCAGCAGGAGGATTATTAGTGGGTCAGCCATTAGGGAAGCTTTGGCAGAAGACTACTACACACCAAGACCCTCTTTACCACTTCTCTCCTGGCTACCTCTGTTTTTTTTTATCCCTAACCTGTCACACACATGCACACCCTCTTCTCTTGTTTATGTTTGGCCAGGAAGGCTCTGCACTGCTCCATGGGACTGAAGTGCTAGCCCTTGAATTTTCAAAACTCAAGGTTAGTTTCCCTCTTCTTCATTCCAGTGTCCTTCACACTGCAATACTCCCTCCTCCTCCACACCTCCCAGTTCGGAGAGAAGCAGTTACAGGCTTGGAGTGAGGCATGCTCTGTGGGGAATGGCAGATGTGCAACTCAACTACTGTAAGCGAGCTGCAAGGAGGCCAGAGGATGATCGGCACTGCTAGAATACAAACTCAATAGCACCATCCCCTAACAAGCTGCAAGAGATGCAGAAGCAGCTGCAAGGAGGCCAGAGGATGATCGGCACTGCTAGAATACAAACTCAATAGCACCATCCCCTAACAAGCTGCAAGAGATGCAGAAGCAGCTGCAAGGAGGCCAGAGGATGATCAGCACTTCTAGAATACAAACTCAATAGCACCATCCCCTAACAAGCTGCAAGAGATGCAGAAGCTTCACCGACCAGGAAGTTTGTTCTCATCATTTTTGCACAGACAGAAAAACACAAGAAAGCAGAAGGCCAGAGCTCCCCAAGCAGCACCAAAGGACCAAAACATTATTTCAGCCAACAGATGTTCCTGAAGACAGCTGAACTTCTCTTTTAATAAGAATTCATCCTCAGGCAAGCCCTCGCTGTGGAAACTTTCTAGTCCAACAGTTAAGTTTAGCAACGTTTAAAGCAAATGAGAAGAGGTTGTTAGAATGGAAACTGTTAAGCAATTTTTGCTTTTGGCAATTCTATTAGTCTGCCTAAAATATCTGACCACATGCTCTATTTACAAGGCTCTTCAGAAAGGAAAGTAGACTTCAAGATACATTTCTTAGCTCTGATAAAGCCAGTCTGCAAAAAAAAAAAACCCCAATAAAATAATCTCTTCACAGCCATGGAATCATCTGACAGTAGCTCAAGCAGTGAATTCTTTTGACAATGCATGGTCTTCAGGGTTTACTTTTGGTCAAAGGCTGCCAGAACTTGAAAGAAGGCTTTAGCTTCAATACAGTGATATTCTGCACTTCACCAGTAAGTCCTTGCTCGGTGCCTGAATGAGTGAGAAGCTCCCCAGCTGAAATCAGCTACTGAGAATCAGCTCTTTTTAAAGGAGCAGAGGTACGTAAGGCAACTCTAAACACCAGTGCTCCTGAAACAAGCAGCGTGCACAATAAATTAAAGGCACAACTTGAATCTCTTCCTTTGAGGTCACTAAGGCTTAAACATCACACACACATGCATTCACTCGACTCAGTACAGGGTCAAACCAACAAAAGAGATACTTTACCTGATCAGCTACCTTGTAGATGTCCTGCCTTTTGCTGCAGTCACAGATGTAACGGTGCACTCTCGCTGCTCCATTTTGTTTGACCAGTTTACCTGTCTCCTTCAGCCCCGCTTCATTAATGTCCCACAGAACCAGCGTGGCTCCAAGGCTGGCAAACTTTAAAGCTAACAGTCTCCCAATGCCACTTCCAGCTCCTGTTATTAACACAATTTCATTACTGACATTCTTCTTCCTTTTAGGCACAATGGAGAATACCAGTGACTCCAGCAAGTAGTAAAAAAGCAGTCCAATGACTTTGAATGTTTCCAGGAGGAAGTTCATCTTGAGGCTATCTCTGCAGACACCTGACAAAAGAAAATGCTTAACCAGAGAGAATAAACCTTAAAAGAGAGAAAATGCAAACACTGATATTTAAAAAATAAAAAAGCATTTTTAGATCCATTCTAAAGATTTTCTCTAGCCTGCTTCTGAGTATTGCTTAAAATACAGACAGGCTGACACCTGCACATCTGACACGTTGTCCTGTTTCTCTGTCATGTCCAGATTGCTCCTAGAATCATAGAATCAATAAGGTTGGTTCCTACTCCCCTCTAGAATGCAGCACAAAATTGATTTACCATTTGGTAGAGGCAGGAAACCTCTGCCCTTTGGAAATTCCCACCCCAAACACCAGGAGTTTCCATCTCTGCTCTGACAGAATGTGGACTCAAACTACAACCAAAAAAGTGATAGTTGCCTGTAAGCATCTTAAGCAGAAATGCATGGCAATTACAAATCAAAACTTATGGCTTGATCAAACAGCTTCAGAGGTCATGTGCTGGTGTTTTAGGTCAGAGGAAGGCCATGATCAGAGGGGTGCAGCACCTCTCCTGTGAAGAAAGGCTGAAAGAGTTTGGACTGTTAGAATAAACCAGGTTGGAAGAGACCTTCAAGATCGAGTCCAACCTATCATCCAACACTAATCAACTAAACCATGGCACCAAGCACTCCATCCAGTCTCCTCCTAAACACCTCCAGTGATGGTGATGCAACCACCTCCCTGGGCAGCACATTCCAATGACCAATCACTTTTTCTGTGAAGAACTTCTTCCTAACATCCAGCCTAAACCTCCCCTGGTACAGCTTGAGACTGTGTCCTCTTGTTCTGGTGCTGGTTGCCTGGGAGAAGAGACCAGCCCCCACCTGGCTACAACACCCTTTCAGGTAGTTGTAGACAGCAATGAGGTCTCCCCTGCACCTCCTCTTCTCCAGGCTAAACAACCCCAGCTCCCTCAGCCTCTCCTCATAGGGCTTGTGCTTGTTCAGCCTGGAGAAGAGAAGGCTCCAGGGAGACCTTAAAGCAGCCTTCCAGTACTTGAAGGAGACCTACAGGAAGGCTGGGGAAGAACTATTTAGAAGGGTTTGTAGTGACAGGATGAAGGGCAATGGTTTTAAACTGGAGCAGGGCAGATTTAGGCTGGACATTAGGAGGAAACTCTTTACAATCAGAGTGGTAAAGTAAAACACTGGCACAGGCTGCCCAGAGATGTGGTTGAGGCCCTGTCCCTACAGACCTTCAAGATCAGACTTGATGTAGCACTCTGCAGCCTGATCTAGTTGGAGGTGTCCCTGGTGACTGCAGGGGTTTGGACAAGATGATCTTTGGAGGGTCCCTTCCAACCCAGTGAAATGTGTGAATCTGTGAAACTTTTAGGGCCACAACTGTTCTGCTTTGTAGGCACTCCTTGTCATCAAGAAATCACATGCAGACCAAGTCATGGTTTCAACCCTGCTGAAAAAGCTGCCAGCACTGGGAGCTTCAGAATACACCAGGCTTATAAATCTCCCAAACACACCAGGTCTGTAACTGGCTCTCACTACCAGTACTGCTGAGGAGAAGCTGCTTTTGCAGATGAACATTCTGTTGAGGCAGCGTGCTGCAAGGCGGGTGACTCTCTTCACTTCACTTCCCTGCATTAAGCAAGTGGGCTCGACTCACACCAACAAGTCAAAAAAAACACACCCTTGGGTCAGAGCAGTTTTAATCTTTGACTAACTGCAGTATACAAGATCAGTATCTTCCTTATCAGCTCAAGGTAGAAGCCGCTGGTGCTTACACTTCAACCTTCAGCACGACGTGCCCAGTTTGATCCCATCTCTTGGCTAACGTTGCTATCTGTGTGCACAGGTGATGGTGTCTGCAAGGTGCCAGCATACTGAGAGCCTCACTGCTCTGAGCAAAGTTCACAAGATCCAGCATGTGGACAGACACGTGCTCCCGTGAGCCTCAGGCTTTGGACACGGGAAACAAGGCCGGCTCTGAATGGGGATCTGACAGCAAGCCACCGCAGATGGTTTTCTGACAGCAAGGTTAGGACAGCTCAAAAGCAGCACAACAACAGAAGAACTTGTGTCAAAAGCATAATGGGTAGGGAACTAAGTTCCTCTGTCTGAAGAGGAGGCCTAGGGTGAATGTTTTCTGTTCTTCATTCCCTTTAACAGGAGGCAAAACATGCAGCAGAGGCTCAGGCACGGACAAAAGGCAGTAACAGCAGTGAGAAAGGGAAGGAAGAGCAAACAGCACAGGGATACTTTTCTGGAGTAAACATTGACATTCCTGTAATAGGCTCTCATAGCTACAGAGCTTCTACAGATACAAACAAACCCAGGGTAACACAGGAAAGGGGTTAAATGTTACACATATTAAAAACACAGGAAGCTTTTGGAAACACAAGTTCTTTGCTGGGTCTAAACCAGACACAACAAATCTGTCAGATGAATGCTGTTGCTGAATTTAACTTGGTTACACTAACTTAATGCACCCAACATCCTCCGCTTGCATGAAAGGAGATTGGCATCTCTGGAATAGATAAGGATGCTGCAGTAAATCCCTATGGGAAAGAAGCAAAACAAAAAACCCAAACCAAACAAGCAAGGCAATTGCCTTTGAAATAAAACAAACAATTTAACCTAAACCCAGTTTGAAATTTATGTCAGCAGTTCATTAAGTAATTACACATTAGGCTTACACAGGACAGAAGCACATTAGATCTTAGAGAAGTACTGCCTTTCTCTTAGAGAAGTGGCGTTATTTTAGGCATGGAGACCACAGGAAACTTTGTTAGAACACCAACTCCACATCCTTCAATGAGACACTTAATTTCCACTGACAGGTCTCTCACCAAACTCAGCTCTGACTGGGCCAAGAGTCCTCCGTTCCCACTGGCTAATTAGCACCGGCATCAATACCGCCAATTACAGCAGCTAGAGTAACCAAGGCTATCCAGCCAACACATTTGGCTGATTTGGGCTCCCCAAATAAAAGTGAGCAAAGATCTGTTTACGGATGTACCTTTGACGTGCAAAATATCTCAGACCCCTTCCGATGCCAGGTTTTGGGGTTTAATATGCCCACACCCACAGTGTGGCTATCAAAGGTTTCACGATAGCTTGCCGGGCAGATTTCAAGGACAAACTTTGTCAGCACAGTTCTTGACCCCAGCCCAGCGGATCCTGCAGCCTGTCAGTGCCCAGGGAACACAAGGACAGGGCTGAGGCTGGCATCAGAAGCACAAGACACCTCTGCTCGCCAAAGGGATTAAAGCTTGATCACACAACCAGCCGAGCAGTTTGGCAAGCACGAAGTTGCTCACTTCACCCAGAGGGCTGCGACTCCCCAAAAACATAGCGGTGCTGCAGCTCGGGCGGCGCAAGGACTGCGGTGCAGCGCTACCTTCCTCACCACTGCAAGCCTCTCTCGGGTGCACCCCGTCCGTCCCCCAGCGCGCCTCATCCCAACGCCCCCGGCCGTTTCCAGCCGCTTCCAGCCGCGGAGACCCGCTCACCGCTCTCTCCCGGCGCAGCCTCCCTGGGACCCCGTCCCGAGAGCAGGAGCGAGAGGAAGCGGCAGCAGGCTGCGCTGCGCTGCGCTGCGCTGCACTCCCCTCCCCTCCCCGCCCCGTCCCCCCGTGCCCGTGGGTACCGTGAGGGCCGGCGAAAGGAGCCAGCGGGCACCTCCGTCTGCCCGGCGACGGCTCCGGAGCGGGCGACAGAAAGCAGGCCGAAGGGAACAGAGAGCAGACCGGGAACAGCCTTTATGTCGGCAGCACGGCCCGGCCCGGGGCCGACCGGATGCCCGGGGGCGGAGCGGAAGGGTTCCGGGCTCCACCGCTCTGGGCGAGGTCCGGGCGGGTATGGCTCCATCTGACATAACCTCATGAAGCTCAGCACGGACAATGTAGGGTCCTGCCCCTGGGGAGGACCGGTACAGGTGAGGGGTGAGCTGCTGGGAAGCAGTTCTGTAGCGTGCTGGTGGACAAGATCACCGTGAAGCAGCAATGTGCCCTGTGGCCAGCAGGGCCAACGGGATCTTGGGGTGCGTTAAGAAGAGTGTGGGCAGCAGGTCGAGGGAGGTTCTCTTCCTCCTCCACTCTGCCCTGCTGAGGTAGCACCTGAAGTACTGTTTCGAGTTCTGGGCTCCCCAGTTCCGGGCTCTAGCCCTGTGATCTGGTGCAGGTGATCCCTCTCTGGCAGGGGAGGGGGTGGAACCAGGTGATTTTTGGAGGTCACTTCCAACCCCTAACATTCTGTGAATCTGTGATTCGAGAGAGGGAACTACTGGACAGAGTCCAGCGATGGGCCATGAAGATGCTGAGGGGACTGGAGCACTAAGAGATCAGGATAGGCTGAGAAACCAGAGCCCTGGAGAAGAGCAGCCTAGGAGAGAATCTTATCAATGCTGGTCAGTATCTAAAGGGCAGGGGTCAGGAGAATGGGGCTGGGCTTGTTTTCAGTGGTTCTTAGCGATCAGGCAAGCGGCAGTGTGCACAAATGAACACAGGAGGTTCCACCTAAACATAAAAAGGCAACTTGTTTGCTGTGAGGGTGCCAGAACCCTGGAACAAGATGCCGAGAGAGCGTGGAGTCTCCTCTGGAGAGATTCCAAACCAAACTGGACACAATTGTGAGTAATCTGCTCTGGGTGACCCTGCTTTAGCAGGGGGTTGGACTAGATGATCTCTGGAGGTCCCTTCCAACCCCCATCTTTCTGTGATTCTGTGGTAAGAGAGGGATTGCCCTCTGTGCCCAGCTCAGGCAAGGAGCTGCAGAGCCACCCCTGGGAAGGACAGCTGTGGCCCCAGGGGTGGGTGGTGAGGAGGGTGCTTGGCCCCCTTAGTTCCTCGATGAGGCCAAGGGTAGGGTGAAGGGCTCCGAGGATGCAGCAGCTTGTTGTGTGGGTGCTCTTGGGGTGGTCCCCTCCACTTTCCCCTATTTCCTTTTTTTAAGGCCCAAGGAGAGGATGCTTAGTACTGCCAGAAAAATATAAGGCTCACGGTATTTTCTTGGCATTGGGATACTACTGTGACTCCTTTCTGGACTGGCATGTTTGTGATGCTGTTAGAATAATGCAGAAGTACAAGGACACAGCTCTCCAAATGCTATTTTCATCCAATGAATTAAGCAAGCGCTTGCTTATGAAACACTGGATTTAATATACTGCATAAAGAAGAAGAGGAAACAGCAATTCATAACTTAAGCTTCTTTAGGCAGCTTTAAAAATCTGCTGCTTGATCCAGTAATCTCCAAAGAAGTTTTGGCAAATCCCTGTGCACAAACACTTGTGAGGAGGAAGGATGGAGAAAGCTTGGTGGTACATAACTGGAGAGGGAGCAGGTTGCTTTTCTTGCCTGCTTGCCTCAGGGCAAATGTCTCCCTGTGGTCACAAAGAGCTGGGGTTTGCAAGGTGCTGTGCTGTTGAAATAAATGCTTTTCTTGCTTCCCCTGCATATTCTGTGTAAAGTACTGTTGAAAGAGGTCAAAAGGTCTTTTCTTGTGCTTTTGGGTCAGTGTCTAGGCTCTGCTGCATCCTCAGGAGCCACTCACAGAAATGAACTGCTGGATTAGAATATTCATTAGGAGTTAATGAGTTATTGTGTTAATACAATAAATTCAGGAGGTTAATGATAGCCACACAGTGACACTGATGAAATCTGGGTTTGGCTGCTGCTTCCTTCTTGTGGATTGTATTGTTTACAGCAGCTTGCTTCAAAGGAGGAGGCGTGAAAACAACAACAAACCCTATTCATTTACTTTTCACCAAGGTTTAAATATGTGTTTTGTAGTAAGAAATACTTGGAAATCAGTAACATTTAACATTGAGACTGACCCTGTGATCACAGTTGGAGGCTAGAAGGTGGGAGACCTGACTCCTTTCCTGCAAGTAATAAACTCACTGAGTAGAACTTGCTGAAATAAACCTCACCAAGTGTCTTGAGTGTACTTGTCTGTATGCTGAAAGGTCAACATCAGCCTTAGGGTAGAGAAACCCTTTTCAACACTGGAAAATGAGTTGTCATCCATAGTGTGGGGTCAGACAAAACCCATGTGGAATCACTACTCTTGATTCAAGGCCAGAAGGGGAACTACTCTAAATTGTATTAGCTGAGGATGTTTCCCTCTTGCCACACATTATTTTTGGATGGGTTTGTGAGTGCTGGCAGAACCCCAGGAGCACAGAACTGGGACGGGTGTTTGTGTGTTTTGTGTAACGTGGTGATGGGTGTTTGTAAAGGAACCCAAGGTCATTCAAGTCACAAGAAGAAGTCTGAAGAACTTTCTGAGTGCTCTCACTTCTGCTTCTCTGTAGTGCTTGTGCTTTGTAAGTGTACTGCTAGTCTGTAGCTGTGTTTTTTTTACCAAGGGCTGCACTGTATTTTGGCCTACTTTAATTTCCAGAAAGCTCTTGGCATTTGTTGCTGGGTAGATATTGGCACCTCTAGTGGAACAGTGGAACCAGTAGCATGCTAAATTGCTATTTATGCCTCATGTGAATCTGTTGCAGATTCTTTATTACATCGAGCTGGCTTCACCACCAGATAAATTTGATTATGGCCACGTCACAACAAAATGGCCATAAGATGCACAGAGAGTAAGGGTTGGTGTAAGCTGGATAAATGCAACTGCATGGTGACTGGGATACTCATCCTCGCTTTGGGATAACACGACAGCCTGGTGTGCTGCTGGAGCCATACCCTTGAAAGCTCTCTCATTATTTCTAGAGCACTCAAAATGTGATAAATATTTGGATATCAAAGCACTAATTACCTCCCACCTACTCCCAGTGTTGAAGTGGAATAGTGTAATACACTAGTGGACAGTCTGAGCTTTCTGCTTTCTTCTGACTGGCAAGAAGCAGGGAAGGAAGCGCAGGCGGTACCGCTGGTGCCTATAAACTGTGATTCATCCCATACATCTACTTTTAAACTTGTAAATCTTGATAAGCTTCCAGTGGCAGCTGCTTTACCAATTGCAGGTCCATCTCTGCAATTGCAGCCCACACAAACTTGTTCTTAGTCACATACTGCAACTGCCTGGAGGGGAGTGGTCTTACTTTGAAAATTAGTGCCTTGCTCATAGAGGTCAAATGTCACCCCTGTTACCTATGGAAGAAGTAGGGCAAACATCACTTAGCCAGAATTCTTCCAAATTCACTTTGTATTCCAGCAGAAGGAAAACAGCTGGGGCAAAGGAGATTCCAGGCAGAAGGATCATCATCCTGAACACTGAAGACCAAACTGCATTCTGAATTTTCATTTACCATATGCATTTCCTTTAAGTCATATTTACCCTCTGACAGGAGCTAACTGATTTCTAGTTCCCTCTATCAGCAGGTTGAAAACAGAGAATTGCAGAACTGTTACCCACTGGTGCCCTGTTCATTATGTCTGGGAAGGGTGCCAGGTCCTGTTAGTGAGGCTGCAGGGGTGAGACGTGCGGCACTAACATCTGTCCAAGGCGTTTACTAACTACACAGCAAATACAACCAGCAGCTCGTGCTCTCAGTGGAATGTTCTTCTCCCTTGCAAATCAAATGAAGAAAGGGACAAATCCTCACTAGCACAGGAGCACACCATCTCTAAATAAATACCATCCTGACTGAGGATGCTCAGATCCCAGAGTTCACAGCTTGTTAAGCTGTGTTTACAGTGTGATGGTTGGTGTCAGGACCTGACACTTTGCCTTTCATCCCCCAAGTGTTTTACTGCAGCATGGTGAACCTCATCAGAACTGAAGAGTAAAACTGCAACAAAATATTGCATTTACATCTGTGATCAAATTTACTCTGTGCCCACGTGGCGCAGATTATTGTGTGGGAAGAAGAGTGAAAGCCTGCAGTTCAGTCAGAGCTCCCATGGGCAGAAGCATGCAGTTAGAACCTTGGCAACAGGTAGTATTGTAGGCAGGGGTGTGTCTGGAATTCTGTTCTGGGAATGCCTGTTATGTTAGTCCTTTGATGCTGAATTCCAATTATTCCCTGTGGATGTAGGTGGCTACATCAGGTACTACGAGTAACTGGTGTTTGCTGGTGGCAAAAGTGGTGTATGCTCCTCAGTCATAGCAATGTATGCCACTCTGTTACAGAAAGGCAATGATCATGATGGTGTGAAGGACATAACCCCACATTTTCCACCTTCCAGAAGGACTTGCCAAACACCTAGTTATCATTTCCTTGTCAGATCTGCAGCTTTGGATCATGCTGAAGAAGCAGGTGCAGCACAGGGATCTGCCCTTGTTGGCATCTCCCCTCAGCCAGCAGTACAAGCATGGATGGCAGCAGCAGAATCACCTCTTTCAAGTTCTATTTGCAAAAGGTGCTGAACTATAATGAACTTCCTGCAATGCGGAAAGAATTTTCACACTCTGATCTGCTCTGGGTGCCCAAGTCTTCAGTCTGTTGATCCCAAACATACCATGGCATGACCTAGCTGGGAGTGGTGGCTGGAGGGAAGGGATGCCATCCAGAGGGACCTTGATAGGCTGGAGAAGTGGGCCCATGACAACCTCATGAGGTTCAACATGACCAAATGCAAGGTTCTGCAGCTGGGTCAGGGCAATCCCAAGCACCGATATAGGCTGGGCAGGGACTGGCTTGAGAGCAGCCCTGAAGAAAAGGACTTGGGGGTGTGGTTGGATTAGCAGCTCAACATGAGCCACCAAGCGTGCATTTGCAGCCCAGAAAGCCAACCAGAGCCTAGGCTGCATCAAGAGAAGTGTGGCCAGCAGGTTGAGGGAGGGGATTCTCCCCATCTACTCCACTCTGGTGAGACCACACCTGTAGTACTGCATCCAGTTCTGGAGCCCCTGTTACAGGAAGGATCTGGAGGTACTGGAAGGTGTCCAGAGAAGGGCCACGGGGATGGGCAGAGGGCTGGAGCTCCTCTGCTATGAGGGCTGTTCAGTCTGGAGAAGAGAGGCACCGAGGAGACCTTATTGTGGCCTTCCAGTGTCTGAAGGGGGTCTACAAGAAAGCTGGGAAGGGACTTTTTAGGGTGTCAGGGAGTGATAGGACTGGGGGTAAATGGAACAAAAATAGAGATGGGTAGATTCAGATTGGATGCTAGGAAGAAATTCTTCCCCATGAGGGTGTTGAGACACTAGAACAGGTTGCCCAGGAAGGTGGTGGAAGCCTCATCCCTGGAAGATTTTTAAGGCCAGGCTGGATGTGGCTGTGAGCAATCTGATGTAGTGTGAGGTGTCCCTGCCCATGGCAGGAGGGGTTGGAACTAGCTGATCCCTGAGGTCCCTTCCAACCCTAACAATTGCATTCTATATAAGCAGGCAGCACTGGCTGAGCTCATCTGCCACTGGAGCTGAGCCACTTCATTGATGACGTGGCAGTGCTGGGTTAATGGTCAAGCTGGATAAAGGTCTCTCCCAGCTCAAACGATTGATTCAACGATTCCAAGGGTCTGATGCGAGTCCCTGTTTACCAGTGCCCAGCCACGGTGCCTGCCTGAACTTTGCAAGTGAACATATGCCCCTGAACAGCCACTAGCAGCTGTTCCTCTCCAGGATGTGTGAAGTGATTGTAGAGGTCGTAAATTTAGTAAATAATTAACCCCCCCCCCCCCCCCCCCCGATCTCTGAAGTACCAGAGCCCTCGAAAGAGAGGAGCTGCTTCCCCCATGCACCCACCTGGGAACCAGCTGTAAACCTTCTCTGTACTGACTGGCACAGCTGTTACTGGTCCCAGTACGAATGAGGACTGAGAAAGTGCTACTGCTTTATTTTTCAGGCTGTTTGGCTTCCCCCATTAGGTCTGCAGTTACCAAAAGGAAAAATCTATTTTATTTATTTATTTGTATATCCCTTTCCTTCCTATGGAGCACGAAGGCGTTGATGCTCCGGAAAACCCGGAGGTGGAGGAACGGGACAGATCGGGGCTGCCGCGTCCCGCTGTCACTCACGGTCCCTCTTAACCCTCTTACACAACCAGCACTGACGTTATCTGCCAGCAGCTGCCGGTGGGCACGGAGGAACGCGAAGTTGCGTCCGGCCCTCCGCTCCCGTCAGGACCGCCGTTGGAGCACGTCCCGCTAACGCCCTCCCAGCAGCCCCCGTGGCGGTCATGGCGCCGTTCCCCGCCCGGGGCTGCTGGGAGATGTAGTGGCGGGCAGGGGGCACGCGGCCCGCCGGGACGCAGCAGGTCCGCAGGGTGCCGCCGTGGGCTGTGGGCGGGCGCGGGCACGGGCACGGGTACAGGCACAGGCGCCCCGCCGCCGCTTCTCGCTAGTTGCCCCCTCGGGCGGCTCGGCGGCGCCGGCACCGCCTGTGCGAAGGCGGCGTGAGGTATTTGGGCCTCTTGAGCCACAAAATGGCACCTGCTGGTTGAGCGGGAGCGAGCGGGAAGCCTTGGCCGGATCGGTGTCAGTGCAAAGCTCAGGCACGTACCTGAGGGAGGATGAACTTCCGTATGCCAACGATGGCCGTTTAGCAATGATGTCTAATAAAGCGATAGGGATCTGATTCGTGGAATTACTTTGAGCCTAGAGCTCAGGTGTGCCCTTGTGATGCCATTGCCCTGGGTGGGAAAAGCACCTGGACGCTGCCATGGGAGCAGATTTCCACCACCCAATCTCATGGTACCAGGGATCAATGTTGCTGGCACGTTACCACCAGACCTACTCCATGCTGCCAGGGATCAATGTTGCTGGCCATGTTACAACCAGACCTATTCCATGCTGCCAGGGATCAATGTTGCTGGCCATGTTACAACCAGACCTATTCCATGCTGCCAGGGATCAATGTTGCTGGCACGTTACCACCAGACCTACTCCATGCTGCCAGGGATCAATGTTGCTGGCCATGTTACAACCAGACCTATTCCATGCTGCCAGGGATCAATGTTGCTGGCCACATTACAACCAGACCTACATGGTGGAGGTTGGAAGTGAGCTCTGAAGGTCATCCAGTTCAAACCCCCTACTAAAGAAGGCTCACCTAGAGCAGTTGCCCAGGATCACATCCAGGCATCTCTACAGAGACTCCACAACCTCTCTGGGTAGCTATTTCCTGTGCTCCCTCATAGTAAGAAGGTTTTTCTCATATTCAGATGAAACTTGCTGTGTTCCAGTTTGTGCCAAAAGCCCAGCCCCATCCCATTCACCCCTGCCCTTTAGATATTGATAAGCATTGATAAGATCCTCTCTATCTTCTCCAGGCTAACAAGTCCTGGTCTCTCAGCCTCTCCTTGTAAGAGAGAGATACATTTGTACTAGCAAAGAACAATTTCCTCTGTGTGTAATTTTAATATTATGGCTAAATCTCCTATGACTGTGAAATCTTAAGTGACAAATCTATGCAGAGAAGGGCATGTGGCTCCTTGAGCAGCGGAGCCAGCAGTTGTCTAGCCTGAACAGCTGAGCCACTGCCCTCTGGTTTTCAGATCCAATGCCCAGACTAGTAATTCCTTCCAATGGAACCATTACTTGTCCGTATGCTGTCAGCATCTTGACATCCCTTTCTAGAAAGTCTGTGTGCCAAATTTCCACTTTCATTTGTTTCCTGCTCGCTCTTCTTTAGCATTGCAGCTTGTGAACTTCATCTCGTGTTTTCTGCCACCTCCTTTGTAGATGTAATGATCATTCCTTCATTTGTTTGGACCTGTGCAGCCACAGTAGAAGGTACACACCAAGATATTTAATGCATAATAAAACACCACCTTAATATGATTTATTACCAAGAAAAATGGGACCATGATAATAAGGAAATCCTGGGCTTTCATAATTGTGCAATAAAAGGGAGCAGGCAAGACTGTCATCATGCTCTGTTCACCTTACCTAACCTCACTACAGCTCCAGGTGCTGGTGACTGGCTCTCAAAGCCTGGCAGAAATGGAGATGAGTGGAAGACATCAGAGATGAAAAAGCTCAGACAGTCATAGAATCGTAGAATGATCTGGGCTGGAAGGGACCTCTGAAGGTCCTCTACTTGAACCCTCGCTGCAATAAGCAGGGACATCCTCAACTAGATCAGACCACCCAGAGCCCTGTTGAGCCTCACTCTGAACTTACTCCTAGTATCCAGTCTATACCTGCTCTTCTCCAGACTGAAGCCGTTGCCCCTTGTCCTATCACCACAGGCCTTTTAAAACAGTCTCTCTCCATCCTTCTTGTAGGCCCTCTTCAGGTACTGGATGGTCGCTATTAGGTCTCCCTGGAGGCTTCTCTTCTCCAGGCTGAACACCCCCAGCTCCCTCAGGCTGTCCTCATAGCAGAAGTGCTCCAACCCCCTGATCATTTCTGTGGCCCTTCTCTGGACCTGCTCCATCAGGTCTGAGTCTTTTCTGTATTGAGGGCTCCAGACCTGGATGCAGTACTCCAGGTGAGGTCTCACCAGAGCAGAGTAAAGTGGCAGAATCACCTCTCTGGATCTGCTGCAATGCATTTTTTGATGCAGCAGGATGCAATTTGCCTTCTCCTGTACCGGAGCTCACTGAGCAGAAGTCAGATAATGGGCAGAAGTCAAAATGCCACCTTAGATTTGAAGCAGTCGGTATATATTTGTTGCCTCACACAAGGCAAGAGACATTTATGTCAGGAGCAAATAGATTACTAATGTAGTTTAGTAATAAAACACATCCAATGATCTTGTACAGGTGCACCTGCAAAGTAACTTGATACTGTGCTTAAAGGGAGAGAAGAAGGGTTCTTTTCCAAGACAATGTTCCTCTACTTTTAAGCTTGTGTTCACATCTACTGGGGTTGCACACCTTCTCTGTGACTTACATGTGCTGGGAAGATTTTCTTTCCTTACAGGTTGTCTTTGGAGTTGATCATAGAATGGCTTAGATGGAAGGGACCTCAGAGATCATCTGCTTCATCCTCCCTGCTGTGGGCAGGGACACCTCTCAACTAGGTTCAGCTGCTCAGGCCTCATCCAACCAGCCTTGAACACCTCCAGGGAGGAGGCATCCACAGCATCCTTGGGCAGCCTAGTCCAGAGTCTCATCACCCTCATACTGAAGTATTTCTTCCTAAGATGCAGTCTAACCCTGCTCTCCCTCAGCTTCTAACCATTCCCCTTTGTCTTATCTCTAGACACCCTTATGAAAAGTCCCTCTGCAGCCTTGCTGTAGGATCCCTTCAGGTATTGGAAGGCAGCTCTAAGGTCCCTCCAGAGTCTTCTCCTCTGATCTTAGAGGTCTTTTCCAGCTGTGATGATTCCATGATCTTTCTGTTGGTGCTTGAAGTGAAATGTTCATTTTTAATGTAAACATGCATTCTCTTACATTGATTTTCCTTGTTTGATATCCCCATAGTCATCCATGTCCTGTGTATTATGGTAATACCTGAACTCCTTCTGTCTTTTCTGCACAGTCTTGCTCCTTGTTTACTGACTGTGAAAATGCAAAAAGGTCTTTCTGAGAGCACAGTACTAGGTGCTTCTTGTGAAAATTAGACACCCTTTGACAAGTCCTGAGCACACACCCATTACAGTTTCACAGAGTAATAAAGGTGTCTCCCATTCCTCCCATCTGTGTTCAGGCTTCACTTTGTTTTTCAATGTTTAGAAGCACAGTTGCAGGTCAAACCTCCAAGTGGCTGCAGCCTTTGCAGGGTGTTATTTCCCAATATTTCCCAGCAGTTTCAAAGGCAATCATATTTATGGGGGGGGGGGGGAAGAAGTACGTGTTTTATACTCTACAGAATAGTTTGCATGGGTGAAATACACACTCAGTAGGTGTTTAAAGCAAACAAGAACACTGTGCATAAGCTCTTAAACCAGAAAAACGGGGCCAGCAGTGCATCAGAGACTGAGGAGAGATGAACTGTCTCATCTTTTCTGAATGGGGTGGTCACATGAGGGAAGACAGGATTGCATGTGGAAGGGTGAAGGGGAAGTGGGTGAGCTTGTGATTTAAAAGGCTTGGTCATTAGCTTGGTAATCCTTTTGGTTTCACTGCAGAAAAATGTGTTAACACCTTGTCAAAATTGTTCTGTCATGCCTCATGCTCTTTCAGGATGTGCACTTCAGTAGCACTTTGATCTCTGAAAGACAGAGTGAGGAAGCAAGGTTCATGCTAATGCAACCCTAGCTCTTCCTCCTGGGATGGGCTTTAATCATTTGGAGTTGTCTGCTGGTATCCAGAGAGAAAATTCACTCTTGGAGAACCTGTTAAAACTTGTTATTTTGATCTGAAAAGCAGAGATCTTCCCACCAAACAAAATGATAATGATGGAAAGAGTTCATTGTAATAGCCACTATTGTGCTTGATTTTATGAAGTATGGATGGGTTTGTTCTTTTTGCATGGAGGCAAAGCAAAAAATGATCTGCAGTGGTGCATTATGAAAGATTTATGGAAAATAAAGTTATTTTAAAACCCCCTTCTTTCACCACCACCTCCCCTTTCCCACCATATCTGCCCCTTTTCCACCCCACCCACCTCATTGTTCCCATTTTCCCCCTCAAACCCAGAGCACCTGGGCTCTGTTGAAGTCTCCTCCTACCCCAGGTGTGGCCACTTTGCCCTCCCTGCCCGCTCCCCTTTTTAATCCCCCCAGGAAAGGCAAGAACCTTAAGCTGAGCCCATCTGGGCTGAGGATCCTCCTCTCATCACCGGTGAGTCCTCACGGTGTGCACTGGGTGATGGTGGTGGTGACAACAAAGGCCGGGGGGGCCTGGTGGCCCCCCGGTTGTTAGGACCAGAATTGATGCCTACTCCAATATCATCCACGGGTGCTGGCTGGGCTTCCTTACTGGGGCTGAGCTCCTCTGGGTGGACCTTTAGAGGCTGCTTCCAACTCTGGTGATTCTATGATCTAGTTCCAACCCCCTTGCCATGGGCAGGGACACTTTCCACTAGACCAAATTGGCTTCTTTAAGGACATATTTTTGACTGTTGATAGAAATCAAAGCATAATATGGCAGCTATGATGAACCAATGGAATTTGGATTTGAAGCTACCTTATTTTGAAGATAAGGTCTTCTGTATATTGACTTAATGAAATGAAATTATTAAATTGAAATGAAACATTAAATTGAAGAGTGACTAAAAATGATTGGCCTAAGAACCATTTACAATGCCACTGAAAGGGGATTTGAAAGGAAAGAGTTTGGTTATTTCAGTGCTGTTGCTCAGCAAAAGTTTAGTCTTTGTCTGAAGTGTAGGTAGGGGAAACACTGAAGTGAAGTCATAAATCAAAGACAAGATTTCTTAACAATATGTTAAATTATGCCTCTCTAGAAAGAAAATTCCATAATCCATGCCTCATTTTCCAGCCTGACTCAATAAATTTTGATTCAGAAAGAGGGTAGTAAGGATACTCCTGGAGAGTTGGGCTGGATGACCTTCAGAGTTCCTTTCTAACTCCTACCACTCCCTGATTCTGTGAGAGACACTTGTTAATGGCTAGCTTTGCTTCCAAACACGCTGAAATATATGGAAACAAATACTCTTGTGTCTACTGATGTAATTGTTTTCCAGGAAAATGTGAATTTAAATGTGGTTATTTCAGCAATTAGCCTCAATTTTCTGAGTTTTATATTTAAACAGATTTCCTTTATGAGCCTTCATAGTACCTCAAACATCAAGCTTGGCTTCTGAGCTAGAGAAATGGTAGCTGCCATAGTAAATTAACAACTTGTTGAAATTCTGCTGTGCCTCTGTAAGAAATAAAGGTAAATATGTGAAAAAGGACAATAACTTAATTGCCTTCCTTTTTAACAGCTCTTCTCAGTGAGGTCCAAATGAAACCGGCATCATGATATAGTAAATGTTTTTGTCACTACACATTTGTGTTTCAAGCCTTTCTGCAGCTGCAGTTGAGAGTTTGTACCTCTGTGGAAGGGTTGGGGCTTGTGTTCTTGTCATGGTAGGGCCAAATGGCCCCAGCACTTTCCCCCTCCTTCCTGCAGAAAGCCAGGGTAGCATGGGAAGGTGAACAAAGGGGACAGGACCATGCATGTCTGGCAAACAACCCTGTATTAATGGTAAGGGTATGTGTTCTTGCCACAGCCTGGCAGAACCCCTTTGTGTAATCATGTGCTGGTTTTAATGCCCCTATTATTGGTCCAGCTGATCTTGGACAAGATTTACATACAGGCTGACTTCTTATTGCCTGTGCCTTGCTTTTGCTTTGCTCAGCCTTGCATGCTTGGACCTCGTCTGGCTTAAACTGCCTTGAGTTGCCCGGTCCAGTGCCTGGGATACAGCATACATACCACAAGCTACGAGAGGAGCCACGAGCTCAGGAGTTGGAACCAAGCCTGCTTCCCCTTGCCACCGGGATTTGGCCGTGCCTCAATTCACCCAGGACAAAGCAAGCGCCCCTTGCGATAGCGTCGTTAACAGCCTGCTGACTGGACCAGCCATCGATGACCGCCTGGCATTCCTGCCGGCAACCTGCCGTGCCTGGTGCATGGGAGTGCCCCTAAGCCTCTAACACACAGCAGCAGCACTCTACCTGGGTACAACCAGCTGCATGTAATTAGCTGCCTCTTCGGCATAGCTGTTCTTGTTGAGTCTCCACCCCACAGTGTCGAGCACCATTTTGCTCCTGGGGTGTTCTCTTTCTGTTAGTTCCTCCCAGTTTGCATAAAATTGTTAGTTGCCCAAATACTGTAGGTACCTTCTAACTGTGTATTGAGCCTTTTGGTATGCTTGGCAATTTTCATATTAATAAAGGCTACTAATTTTGATTATATTTCTGTGTTGTTTATTATAAAGGAGATAAATATAAGGGCAATGAGGCTGGGGAGAGGTCTCAAGCACAAGCCCTATGAGGAGAGCCTGAGGGGGCTGGGGTTGTTTAGGCTGGAGGAGGCTCAGGGGAGACCTTATTGCTCTCTACAACTACCTGAAGGGAGGTTGTAGACAGGAAGGGGTTGGTCTCTTCTCCCAGGCAACCAGCAGCAGAACAAGAGGATATAGTCTTAAGCTGTGCTAGGGAAGGCTTAGGCTCAAGGTGAGGAGAAAGTTCTTCACAGAGAGAGTTGTTAGCTATTGGAACGTGCTGCCCAGGGAGGTGGTGGAGTCACTGTCTCTGAAGGTGTTCAGGAGGGGATTGGATGTGGCACTTGAAGGTTTGGTTAGTCAGGAGGTGTTGGGTGATAGGTTGGACTTGATGATCTTTGAGGTCTTTTCAAACCTTATTCATTCTAGGATTCTATATCCCTTTTCCTAACAGTTCTAGCATCTCTTTAAAATGACAGCTGAGGTTTTAAGTCACAAGCCTCCTAAGAGAGCCCAAGCTGTGCTCTCTTTATTTCAAACACTTTAGCCATGCTTCCTGCACAGCTTGGAAGTTGATATTTTGGACCAGCATAGTTTGACTTATGGATATGAACTACAGCACAGGAAGTTCCACCTCACCAGGAGGAGGAAATCCTTTACTGTAAGGATTATAGAGCACTGGAGCAGCCTCCCCAGGGAGGTTGTGGAGTCTCCTTCTCTGGAGACTTTCATGACTCTGGATGCGTTGCTGTGTGACCTGTGCTAGATTCTATGGCCCTACTCTGGCAAGGGGGTTGGACTAGATGATCTCCAGAGGTCCTTTCCAACCCCTAACATCCTGTGATCCATCTGTGTCCCCATATTCAGATGATGCTGAATTGAGTGGTTAGATGATTCGCTGGAGCAGCTTGAGAGAGCTGTTACTGGTCCATCTTATTTATACAGACAAAAGAAGATGAGAGAGATTCCTAAAGGGATCTAGAATGGCTGAAGCTGAGTTTTATACCATGTGTGAGTGGTGAAGTCCTTGTGTGGGTTTGCTGAGGTGCATGAAAGAGGGGGCTATGGAGGTCCATGATAGGCCTTTGAAGGTATGACTTTGTCTAAGGGTTGTGTGGCTTGAGAATGAAAGAAATGGTTGTAAATTTTCATAGGGCTAATTCTGGGTACCAGACTTACAGTTTGAGTGCAGAGCTGTGTGGGGCACTTTGGTTGAGTGTGTCTCATGTAAACATCTAATTAGATGAGATGGAATCAGTGTCAGAACCTCAATTCCACAACAACAGAATCTTCACAGGGATGTTGTCTTTATGTGGATTAAACTACAGCTGCTCAGAGAGAGCAGGTACACTTCTTCATAGTGGGATAATTAGCTTGAAAATGAGAGGGTGAGACTCCTCTGGTGTTCAGACAATTTGTACCAAGATCTGGTCAAAGCAGAACATGTCTTGCAGTAGGCAAATGACTACATTGATCCAGACGGAGCAGCACATGGGGGACAAGATGAGTCCAGGTTGGTGACTGTGTAGTAATTTATGCATGGCACAGGCAGGTTAACAAAGGGCTTGTGATCACTGCAGTCACCCAAATCATGGATGGCAATACTAGGTATAAAAAGCTTCAGGAAAGCAAGAAATAAGAGGTCAAGATTTTCTGGCAGCAGCTTCTGGAAGGAAGGGAGTTGAGATCTGTGATTACTTGAGAGCTCTCTCTACTCCTCTGTGGTAGAGAGGAGACATTTAAATCTCATGAAAGTGGAATGTGCTGCAGTTTTGTCCTCCCCAGTCTGAGGGTTAAATTTGCATTTCCTTCAATGTCTCTCCAGCTAACATGAAAATAACTTCCATGTGTCACTTCTGTCTTTAAAAATAGTTGGAGTTCCTTCTAAATTATGTTTAGTATTCAGAATATACCCCTGAGATACAAATACCCTGAGTGCTTGAATGTAGTTTTAATGTCTTCATTTCAATATGTTCTTGAGAGTGAGAGGATGTGCTGCTGTTCTGTAGTGGTCTCCCAAGATACAACCAGTGTCTTGAACTCCCAACACCTTTCTGAGCCTTGGGTTTGGTAAGTCACTTCACATTTATGTAGACAAAGAAATGAGGTGTTAGGTGAAGTCCCTTTGTGGGGAAGCACAGGGAAAGCTGGTTTGTAGTAGAGGTTCACACTCCAGGACTCTCATCTGTCAGACTTGGTTCCTGACCACAATGACACATGGCTAACCAGGCTGTGATTTGGCTGCCCTGCTGGGATTCCATCAGGAGTATTTGGCAGAAGGACATAGATGCTACATTTTTGTACTTTCTGTGAAGAGCTGTAGGAGAGAAGAGAGTGGAACTGAGGGAAGCGCAGGAAGAATTGAGTCACTGCCTCCAGGAGGCAGCCAACACTTGGCCAGTCCTCCAGTGCTATCTGGAGAGGCTGCTGTCAGTTGCCAGCTAAACCAGCAGGAGCAATGGAGAGGAGGCAACAAAGGTGTGAGCTAAGTAGCCTGAGCTAGGCATTCAAGGATGGACTGAAGGGCTTGAAGGGTCCTGCCATGGTGGGGAAGAGTTAGGAGAGTTGCACTGAGGAGCAGAAGGGATGCAGGAGAGAGGACAGAGGTGCTGTGATGTTGCTGCTGGCAGATGTAGGGCATTGTGCAGGACCCATTAGCTGTGCTGCCCTTGGAACAATCTCTAACTTAGGAGTTCTGATTACTCTTGAGAGAAAGATGAGAGGAAAGCAAGGGTGGAAGAGAGTAGTTCCCTTTCCTTTTGTGATGCAGTGGGCTTTCAGTGAAGGGCGCAAGATGGCGTTTAGGGCCAATCCAGCTTTGCAGGCTCTTTCACCAAGAATGTTTTTGTTTCTTTGAAGATGAGATTACTAGATTCTGGCCGAGCTGTCTGTCTCCATGGCAGCAGAGCAGGCTATGGACAGGACAAATGCAAACCCAAGTTTTCATTTCGGCTAAGGCTGTTTTCTTAGGACCTGCCTGCGCTGGGACACTCTGGAATGTGGAAGTGAAATAAACCAATGCACATATGCTAAGTTGCACTAAACCTCTGTGTGGATGCTCTCATTCATGGTAACTTAGGTCACACCATATCTTGGCCTGCTGTGGAATGAAACTGCCTTTCTTCTGCAGGAAAATGCAATGAACCCTCACTTGTGTGCATTGATCAGATAATTCATCTTGACTCGACGTTTTCCTGAGCATGCTCATGTAAACAAAGCCTTAAATGAAGACAGCACTGAGGCCACATTGTTGGGCAGTGAAGATCCCAAGCTTAGCTGAGGGTGGTGTTAGGATGCCATAGGACCAGACACCAACTTCTCCTTAGGAAGGCCTTGTTAACACAGGTCTAAAAATATCTGCTTGGTGATGCAAACAGTCACATCTATTATAGGACACTTCAATCTGCCTTTTTGGAGGAGAAAAAAAAAAGGTTTATAGTGAGGCAATTCCAGAAATATTTGGAGGCTTCATATTTCCTTGATCCTAGCCAAATTGGTTTCAGGCCTCATTATGGTAGGGAAACCAAAAGACTGTCTGTCTTATTAGCTTACTGGCTATAGCCAAAGATGGAATTTATGTACCAATTATCTACAAAAAAATAGGCTCAGGAAGTTTGGGGGGGATGCATGAGAGGCCAATGTACTTGATGGGCAAATGTTTCACAAATGCACTGGATTTTCTTTCAGTGTGGAAGGTCACAGGGAATATCACGACTGATCTTGTGTTACAGGATTTATTGCATGATGTACGACAAGGTGGAATGAATCACAGTCTCATGGAGGTGAAATAGTATAGCAGTGACTCCACTAATTGGTGCAGCTCAGACTGTCCTGTTTGGTAGATAATGGGTAGATACATGACTTTGGATATGTCTGAAAACCATTCTGGTCTTTGGGCATACAAAAACCCCTGCAAATTACAGAAGCACGGAATGGTAGGGGTTGGAAGGGACCTCTGGAGATAGAGTCCAACCCCTCTGCCAAAGCAAGGTCGCCTAGGGTAGGTCACACAGGAATGCATCCAGGCAGGTTTTGAAAGTCTCCAGAGAAGGAAACTCCACAACCTTTCTGGGCAGCCTGCTCCAGGGCTCCAGCACCCTCACCAGAAAGAAGTCTCTCATGCTGTTGAGGTGGAACCTCCTGTGTTCTAGTTTGTACTCGTTGTTCCATGTCACCAGGCACTACTGAAAACAGACTGGCACACACAAATGTGTCATCAGTGACTACAGCTAGAGGTACTTTTGCCTACCTAGAAAGTAAGAGATGTTTTCCAGGAGAACCAGAAATAGGATCACTATGCTCTTCAATCAGTTAAGAATCCATTTCACCTGTTTGATATCAAAAGCATCTCCCTCTCTCTATCTGGAAGAGCATTCCCACAGGATGACAGATACAGGTAACACCATGCTTCATAAGCAGGGGCTGACTGTATCCCAAACATTAATTGAGTTCTGAAGATGGAGGTGTGGGAGAACAAGAGTCAGCAGTAGCTCTTTGAAAGGTCCAGAGCAGAAGACTCTGGAGATTTGCTGTGTGATCAGATCAGCCCCTGTGATTCTGTGTGTCTGGACCGGGATGGTGTGTTATGTTCTCTGTAGAGAGCTTTTTTCTAAGCCCTGAGGAACGTAAAACGAGAAGTAGAGGGAGAATCAGGAAATATATGGGTGGCATTGCTAAACCAGAGCAGAACCCTGTGGATCTTGCTCGGTGTTTTTCCAACTCATCAGCTGCACTCTAAGAAATCAAATGGGTTGGTTTTTTTCCACCGACAAAGGAGGAGTCATTTAAAAAGAGATTAGTCCTTACCAAATAGCTGATGCTCCAGTGTTGAAAGTAAGTGATAAAAAGCAGGAGCTTCTAACTAAACAATACATAACAATTGTTGCAATGAAAGAAGCAAGGCAGAATTAATAAAGTTTTAAAAATAGAGTAAAGAAATGTATGATACACGGAGGCCACCTACTGGGTAGTGTGGAATTAGCAGAGCGTGTGGTAGAGAAACGAAAAGTCAATTGGCAAGAGACCAAAAGAGAGTAAGAGATCTGTCTTCCTCTTAAAAAAAACCAAACCAACCAACACACAGCAGCAAAAAGGCAAGAAAAGCAAACCAACCCGCTCAAAACCAAACAAAAAACCTGCTGGAGAGCAGCTCTGGGGAAAAGGACCTGGGAGTCCTGGTGGACAAATTCACCACGAGCCAGCAAGGTGCTCCTGTGGCAGAGAAGACCAAAGGCATCCTGGGGTGCATGAAGAAGAGTGTGGCCTGCAAGTCAAAGGAGGTTCTCTTCCCCCTCTACTCTGTCCTGGTGAGGCCTCTTCTGGAGTACTGAGTCCAGTTCTGGGCTTCCCAGTTCAAGAAGTACAAGGAACTACTGGAGAGAGCCCAGCAGAGAGTCACTGAGATGCTGAGGGGATGGAAACATTTACATTGAGGAAAAGCTGAGAGACCTGGGGCTGTTTAGCTTGGGGAAGAGGACATTGAGGGAAGATCTCACTAATACTGAGAAATATTTAAAGGGAGAGTGTCAGGAGGATGGGACCAGACTCTTAGCGGTGCCCAGTGACAGGACAAAGGACACAATCTGGAGCAGGGGGAAATTCTTTATTTTGAGGGTAGCAGAGCCATGGAACAGGCTGCCCAGTGAGGTTGTAGAGTCTCCTCTGGAGGCATTCAAAACCCTCTGAGTTTTACTCCAGGCGGGGATTGGACTAGATGATCTTCAGAGGTCCCTGCCAACCCCTACCATTCTGTGATGCCACGGGCACCACCCAGCGCTGGACAAGCGTCAGGGCAGAGGCACCGCTTTTCCCAACGAGCAGCTGAGCAGTGCTGATGCTGAAGCGTCAGAGGGGAGGAAAAGCACCGTCAAGGCTGCAAGTCTGCTGTGTGGTTTTCCAGGCACTTCACTGCAGATTTATAGTTGGTAAACTTGGCTTCTGAATTCTAGGGATGTATTCAATTTTTGTTTTGATGGCTTCAGTATGTTGCTGATCTTCTGCAAATGGTTGGTGTTTTTTTTTTGGTCCTTCAGCAAAGTTTCCAGTTCTTAGGGAATGGATTGTAGTGGATTTCAGTTCTTCTCTTTCCTCCCCTTCTGCAAATAATATGCTGGTCAGCAACTGGTCTGCAAGAGCAGGGGCAGCTTTCAGCATATGTGCTATTGGCTATTTACTGAAAACAGCTATCAGAGTGATCATGTAGCCACAGCTTCATCCAGTGTAACCAAACATGCTCCCAATCTCCACAAGAGGTTTTTATCAGTCTGAATCAGGTAAAGAACGGATTGAAATGGCAGGGAGCAGCCATCTGATACCTTCTCATGAGACCTGAGGCAATTTGTGCAATGCTTGAGCACTGGAGAGCACACCACTTCACACATCTGATGTGGGAAATTCATTCTCTGTTTAAAAAGCTGGGCTGGATGAATATAGCCAACTTGTTAGAAAGCCACTTCTTGGTTTCTTCTTTTATTATTATTCCCCCCCCTCCCAACCCCAAGGACACTTAAAGAAAACAGAATTATGCTTCTTATTCAGAGCTGTTTTCTGTGCAGTCATCCCTTGAAGGCAAAGGCAGACGAGGTCTGCAATGTCACCACCATTTGGGTTCCTGGATGTGCTAAATGGAATCGTAATCCCTGACCCCTTGGTTAGTTCATATTCCTTTCAGCTGAACTTTCAGTGTCTGAGTATGTGGTGGAAAAATGAACCTGTCCATTTTGATGGACATGAAGCCACGCTCCTTTATCAGCAGAGGGGGTTTTGCTTACAGGCTGAGTGAGCCGCCCTGCTGGAAGAGACCACCTGGGTGTCACAGGTCACATTTGAGCCAAGGCTATGTTCTGGTGGATAGTAAGGCAGTCTGCATAATGGGCTGCACTGGAAGGAGCATGGACAGCAGGCTTTGGGATGTGGTTGTCCTCATCCAGTCATCTAATAACAAGGTGCAATAACCATAGAGTGTGACCTGGAATGTTCAAGATGGACATCCCAATATCAGGTGATAGAATGAGAGGAAATAGGCTGAACTTGTGCCAGGTGAGGTTTAGATTGGAGATTAGGAACAATTTCTTTCCTGCAAGAGTGGTCAGGCATTGGAACAGGCTGCCCAGGGAGGTGGTAGAGTCACTGTCCCTGGAGGTGTTCAAGAAATGTGTGGACATGGCACGTGGGACACAGTTTAATAGCCCTGGTGGTGTTGGGCTTGATGATTTTGGAGGTCTTTCACAGCTGAAGCAATTCTATGGTTCTATGACATTAGGAAAAACTTCATTAGACTGACAGTGCAGCACTAGAGAATGAGCCCAGGGAGATGGAGGAATCTCCTGCCAATTTTCAAGGCTCAGAGAGACAAATCTCTGACTGACCATATTGTGTTGAGTGGGAAGCTGGGTTAGAAACCTCCAGAGATACCTTCCAGTCAATGTGTCTGTGCTAAGTTCTGTGGAAAACAAACAAACAAGACAACAAAAGAAACCCAAGATGATTCTGCCTGCTTGAAATGAAAGCTGGCAAAGTTCAGCTGCACTTACTACAGCCCATGAGTATTTTTCATGTGATTTAGGAATGATCCCAAACACAGTGACATCATTCACACAGCTCTGGACTCCACAATGGTTACAAAGAAGCACTGCTATCGTTCTTTGGCTCTTGGTAGATGTCTGTATGGCACTAATTTAAACCAGAAACATCTATGAAGCTCCTGCAGTCCTTGTCCCAGGTTCCTTGCAGATATGTGCTCCGTGAACAAGAACAGAAAACCTCTCTGGACTCTGAGGTTTTTAAATGGTTCTATGGTGAGGTCCCCATGAATCACAAGAAGGAAGTGATCAGTCACCACAGCCTTCCCTGGCTCCCCTGGGGCTGTGCAAAGATGTGTCACATCCTTGGTTTTCCTCTTCATCTATCAGTGTCTGCATCTGTCCTGGTCAGGAAAACACATCAGAGGCTGAGCACTCACCCATGGTCGTCTCTACTGTGGCACTGTAGTGATTTTTGTCCTTACCAGTCAGCACTCTCCCAAATATGTGGTCATGATTTTGAGGACAGTACGTGTCAGGGATGATTCTCTGAGGCCACCTCATTTTTGAGGGGAAGAGGTTGTAGACTGCAGGGACTTGACATCCTGCTTGTGATTTGCAAGCTTCTCACACTAAAATGTCCAAAGTCGCCTGCCTCTGAAAGGAGTCGAGTAAGAGAATGTGGGTTCTCAGGTGACTCGAAGAAGATTCAGTCAGTGGCAGACATGGAAGAGTTCCTGGTAGATTCAAGTACCATAAAATCTTCTCATCTCTCAGATTACTTAAGAGCTTTCTGCTGTCTTTCTGATGAAAGAAAACCTGTGCTGGTATACACAGTTGTGTCTACAGTGCGTTTTGGTGCCAGTGTCATTGGATGTCTCCCAGATGTTTTAGAGCAGATTCTCTATTCACCTTCTTCATGCCACCCTTGATTTCTAGCCCCCTTATTATGTTTCCAGCTGTCTCCTTCTCACCAGGTCTAGCAATTCAAATCTCTTCTGCCTCTTCTTTATAGGAAGGCTTAACTCTGTGGTTCCAAATTATCCTTGCTAGGTTTCCCTCTACCTTTTAATTTCTGCTCCACTCTTTCAGCCATGCTCTTGGCATTCACAACATGTGTGGCTGCTTTTACCCAGCTACACAATGACATTTTTGTCCTGTCAAGTAATCATTTCCTAGTGATTCCTAGCATTTATTTTCAATTGGACAAAAAGAAATCATTATTTAACACTGACATTCCCAGAATCACAGAATGTTAGGGGTTGGAAAGGATCTCCAGAGATCATTGAGTCCAGCCTCTGACAGAGCAGAGTCACCTAGGGCAGGCAGCACAGGAACACATCCAGGCAGGGTTTGGAAGTCTCCAGAGAAGGAGATTAACAGTGTCTCTGGGCAGTCTATTCCAGGGTTCCAGCACCCTCACTTTTAAAATCTCACTCCTTGGTAGTAGTAGCCAGTTTGGAACCATCATTAGATGTACCTGCAAAGTTAGGGTTGTGCTTTCTTGGATCATCTTACAGTTGTTTGCATCAATGGAATTTCCTCTGCCATTGTCAGACTTAGTAACTCAGTCTCCAGAGACTTTTCTGTGGTTCCTTTTCAGCCCTCATCCTGACATGTGTAACAGCATCAGCAGCACACCACATCTCTTTCTGAGTCACACCATTCTGTGGTCATTTTGGGTATGATGATGAACACTTTGGACCTGAGCACAGGTCCTAGAAGCCTGTGACAGTTGGCATTTACTCCTGTGTCTCCTGCTGTGGTGTTTTTAGCAGCAGTAGGAACAAAAGGGCTTTTCCTGCTTGCCCTTGTCAGTGTGGGGTTTTTTTTTAAGCTTGTCAAATGTCTTTTTAAACTGTGTAGACAATGTTACCCTTTTCTGCCTTTGTCTGCAGGCTTCTTGACTCCCGCAAAGAAGAGCAATAGATCTGTGAGGCAACGCAGTGGCTTCCCTAAAGCATCTGAAATCATAGCTTTATTGCTTGCAGCAAACAGGTATTGCTTCTGCTTAGTGAAGGCAGAGATGTGTTGAATGATATGAATGGGAGTGGGCACCTGAAGCCATGCAGATACAATATTTCTGGAAGATAAGATCTGTTTGCTTTATTTGTGCTGCTTTAATAGTCTTCTGACAGAATTGCAGCAATGCATATGTTGCACACTTGACCATTCACAGTTTCCTCAGGCAAGAAATATTGCTGCTGCAAGCCACCATTTCCCATCAAACATTTCCTGAGCAGCAATGGAGAGGAAACTGCTCACTAGTGAACAGGAATTATTACTTTTTCCTATTCCATTGCAAAATACAAAGCAGTGCTACAGAATGTCTGTTTGGACCAAATGCTAGTTAGCTCTGTGCTATGAATGAGGGAGCAAAGGATGCTCATGGCTGGAAAAGAATTGGAAAGAAACCATCCTGGCAGGCTCTTCAACTGCCCAGTCACTAAACCTGCAGTCTTCATTATGATAATTACCTGAAGAAAATGAAATGGCAGGCATTAGAGCGCTCAGGTGTCACCCACAGGTCAGCCCCCTGTGTGTTCCAACAAGCAAGCACTTACTCTGCAGAAGAAACAGGATTACCTCACCTCAGGCTTGGCCCTTGACCTCCAGAGCCATTTAGCTGGTGTGGCTGAATGCTGCTAACATTAGTAGAAATGACTATTTCTGGAGAAGCAGCATGTTCACACCCTCCCATACCCTCCTGCAGCACTTGAGATGGTCAGCCATGGAAATAAGTTGCTTCCTCTGGAATTGGAGGTTGCTGGAGAATGTGCTAAGCTGCTTCAAATCCTTTCTGCAGGCTTGCAGGGCTGACTAATTGCTGGATGCAATTGGACTGCTCACAGGTGGAACTCAAGGACAGTCTCTCTTGCATCGTTTTTATCATCAAGCTAAACTGATCAAGTGGTGTGAAGTCAAGTGCCAGAAACAGGTAGATGAGGCACTGCTCTCTCTATCCCTTACTCCACACAACCATGCTGCTGTTTCTGTCTGGTTGGCTCTGTACTTGGACAAAGTTAGCCCAAGGATGAAAACCAGCTGTTTGAAACCAAACCCATGCAGGAATCATGATGTGAGGAAAGCCTTTGTGAGGAGCGCAAACTGCAGTCTGCTTCGGAGCTAGTCGATCCACATCTGTCATTGATCAACTGAATCTATAATTTAGAAGTCCTTTTGCATTCCTTGATTGTGTGTGCCTTGATTGGGCTGAGTTTGGACATAGCATTACCCCTGAGTAATGCTTTCTATGGGCTTTGGTTGGCTAGGAGACCCCATCCCATGCTGGCAGACAGTGACACGTTACTCAGTTATTCATGCTTCACTTGCTTCCTGGCTGGACTACAAGAGTCTGATGTATTTGGTCACCAGGCTTTTCAGCACTTAGAACAATTCACCTAGAATAAAAAGCCCTCAGCCATGCTGTTTATTTTGACTGTATGATCAGACCTGTCCTCAGCTGTCTACAATCTCCTCCTGCAAAGAAGTCGAAAGGAAGATTTAGTTCTCATCACAGCGGAGTTTCCCGCAACGGCCAAAAAGCCTCTACAGCTTGGTGTTGATAACTGCACTCATCTGTCCCTGCAGACCATTGCCTTTGCTCCCTATCTCCACCTCAGTAGGGGTAAATGCTGTCATAAGAGTTGTCTGCTCAGGAGACACAATGTTCTTGGAGCCCACTCTGGGATACTGAAATAAATATCCTGGGATATAAGGACAGTGGTAAACTCAACCTGCCATTCAGAGTGCAAGACATGCTTGTGTGACCTTCTCAAGCAAGACCACTGAGGCATCATACATGTTCATAATAAACCCAGCTCTACCAAGGCCAACACTTCACTGCCCAGGCATCTTCCCTTGGGAACAAGGGGAGAGAGCAAACAGCATGCAACAAGCAAGAAGTCCCGCTGCTTACTGGATTTTGGAATGACTCTCTGAAGCCGTACTTGTGCGTGATGTACAAAGAACTGCAGAGCAGAGCAGAAGGTTGCCTGGTTCCCATGCTGCAAGCTGGTCTTGATGCAACCTCGATACCTGCTTCTTTGAGCTGGAAAAGTAAAGGTGCCCTTTTCCTCAAGCACATCTGGGTCTGCCCTTTGCTGCCATGGGGTGTGACAGACACTCTACATAGGCAACATTTTTCTCTTGTCGAAGTTGTTACGATTGAGCCCTAAACCCTGCAAAAGCACCCCTAGCTTTCCTCTGTGCTCAGCCACAAATTCCTTACCCAATGAATTCCAGCTTCCACTCCTTCCCCCAGATGCCAAAATTTTTGTCAGGCTTACAGCTCCCTTATCCATGACGAGCTCTTAGGCAGACTTGGCAAACACAGGAACAGACAAAGGAAGAAAGTGATTGTCCTACCAGTAGGAAAGGGCAAAGCTAACAAAGCAGTACAGCTAAATGAAGATTGTGCCTGTGTTTATCTTCTGCCTTTTAGAAGAAGTCATCAGGCTCCCCAGAGAGGTTGTGGAGTCTCCTTCTCTGGAGACTTTCAAGCCCCATCTGGATGCGTTCCTGTGTGACCTGTGCTGGATTCTGTGGTCCTGCTCTGGAAGGGGGATTGGACTTGAAAATCTCCGGAGGTCCCTTCCAACCCCTAACACGCTGTCATCCTGTGATCTTCCTTCATCTTCCAGCTCTTGAGAGTTCAGCAGAAGCTTAAGAAAATCTAACACTTAACTTGTAAAGCATTTTAGTGATCAACAGAGTGGTAGAAATGCAGTGGAACTGAAGGCTTGGACACTTGGTGCCAGAGATTCCTGTCAAAGTTTCATGAAGGAGCTGTGAGAATAAGTGAATTTCCATGCCTCATTTTCAGTCATCAATAAATCAGTAGGGATTCTGTCTCTATACAGGTAACATCAATATTTTGAAGTGGTCATTGGTCCTTTTGACCACTGCAGAGAGTGCAAACACAAGTTAGAACTGACATCTACTGGGTGGCATGGTAGCCCTTTCCCTTCACATGTTCCCAGTTTAACTGATGGCTTCACAGCTTCATTTGCAGTTACACAGAGACTTACAGAACACTAAGGACTAGGCTGGAGGTCCTGGAACCTCAGATAATAAAGAAGGAATTGAGTCAAGGCACCGTTAATGGAAGCTTGTTTTCTTTTAGACTCTTAAGTAAATCCCAGACTCACCACAGAACTCCTCCTGGTGCTTTTCTAATTCTTTGTATGTTCTTACCCTCTCCCAGTGGGTCTCTGGATGGAGCCTGCAGGAGCTACCTGTCCCACACCAACCCAATCCACCATGCCATCTTGGATTTCCAGCTTCTTAGATGCAGAATTGAGTTTAGGATCATGGAATTATAGAATGCCAGCTTGGAAGGGACCCTGAGGATCATCAGGTCCACCTGGGATGGTAGAGCCAAAAAGGATGTTGGCTGAAAGGAGGTGCAGCTGATCAGATGCCCACTGCCTTTCCCAGAAGCAAGATCTTGCTTTGCACAAAGGTTTTTTTTCCCTTCAGGCATCCCCTGCTACAGCTTTTAGAGTTCAATAAGAGATTAGATGCAGCAAATTCATTTCAGAAGCTGGCCAGGATCCTGGGTCTCACTTCTGGGGGTGAAGTGCCAATTGCATTGGGATGGTCTTTAGTTGCTTTGATGCATCTAGAATACTCTGGGACAGGAACTAGCATTCTCTGTGTTTAAATGGGAAAGTATTGAGTGTGTGACTTGAGCTGGGGCATAGCTGTGTGCACATCTGTGCACACTGATGTGGAATTTGCTGCTGAATGCCATAACATGAGGAATTCTCTTTGTGATTTCTTTCCACCACTCTCTAATTTGAAAAAAATTACACCTAACTGGAACAACAAAGACATTTTCAGAACACTCACAAGAGGAAGGGGGGGGGGAAGAGGAGAAAAGAGAAATATGCTTAAAAAGGAGAAGCCTCAAGGAAATGGTGCCTTTATTTTTCCCAGGATGTGCTTTTCTCATTTGTTTTATACTTTAATCAGCTGAGAAAAAGACTTTCTAGAGAAGTAGGACATTTTGAAGGTCTTTCCCAACCTGGTTTATTCTATTCTATTCTATTCTATTCTATTCTATTCTATTCTATTCTATTCTATTCTATTCTATTCTATTCTATTCTATTCTATTCTTCTCTCTCTCTCTTCTCTTCTCTCTCTTCTCTTCTCTTCTCTTCTCTTCTCTTCTCTTCTCTTCTCTTCTCTTCTCTTCTCTTCTCTTCTCTTCTCTTCTCTTCTCTTCTCTTCTCTTCTCTTCTCTACTCTAATCTGCTCTACTCTAATCTGCTCTACTCTACTCTACTCTCCCAGTTCCACAGCAGCATATTTTCTTCTTTCTTATTTAATTCTTTCTTTCAAGTTATGCTTGTTTGCACCCCAATATTTTCCTGGCTGGTTGCTTGAAGGCAGTTCTCTAACACCTTCTGCAGCCTCCTGCATCATCAAACAGAAGGCAAGAAATTACCAGCAGAAGAATCTGGAGTGGGCCCAGAGGAGGGCCACCAAGATGATCAGAGGGCTGGAGCACTTCTACAAGGACAGGCTGAGAGATCTGGGGCTGCTCAGCCTGGAGGTGAGGGATCTGGGGAGACCTTATAACTACATTTCAATACCTGAAGGGGACCTACAAGAAGGCTGGGGAGGGACTGTTTAGAAGGGTTTCCAGAAATAGGATAAGGAGCAATGGTTTGAAACTGGAGCAGGGTAGGTTTAGGCTGGACATTAGGAGGAAGTTCTTTACAATGAGAGTGGTGAACTACTGGAACAGGCTACCCAGGGCTGTGAGTGAGGCCACATGCCTGGAGACAGCCAAGATCAGACTTGATGTGGTCCTGAGAAGCCTGATCTAGCTGGAGGTGTCTCTGCTGACTGCTGGGGTGTTGGGCAAGGTGACCTTTGAGGGTCCCTTCCAACCTGCTGCAGGCTGTGAATCTGTGAAATGAAACTCGAAGGTCTTTTCCAACCTGGCTTGTTCTATTCTATTCTATTCTATTCTATTCTATTCTATTCTATTCTATTCTATTCTATTCTATTCTATTCTACTCTATTCTATTCTACTCTGTTCTATTCTACTCAATTCTATTCTACTCTATTCTATTCTGTTCTATTCTACTGTGTTCCATTCTACTGTGTTCCACTCTACTCTATTCTATTCTATTCTATTCTATTCTATTCTATTCTATTCTATTCTATTCTATTCCATTCTATTCTATTCTATTCTATTCTATTCTATTCTCTCTCAGTTCCAGAGCAGCATATTTCCTTCTTTCTTATTTAATTCTTTCTTTAAATTTATGCTTGTTTGCACCCCGATATTTTCCTGGCTGGTTGCTTGAAGGCAGTTCTCTAACACCTTCTGCAGCCTCCTCCATCATCAAACAGAAGGCAAGAAATTACCAGCAGAAGAAGTACTCTCTGAGAAACAGAGTCCACAGTTGACAGAGATTACACAGAGATTAGTTTAAAATAACCACATGTGAAAGTATTTCTTTTACTGCTTTATATGCAATGTGTAAATACATACTAAAATAGCTTCCTTGTTGTTTTTTTTTTCCTTTTAAACTGCTTTATAAGAAGAGCTGAGTCCAGCTAGATTCAGTGTCAGGCTCAATGTGAATTATGTGCTTAAAAAAACCCAAACAAAACAAACAACCCCCCCCAGGGCTGTGTTTGTGAAAGAATAAAGACAGTTTTCATGGCATCCTTTGGTTTAAAACAGAGCTTGAGAATAATACCTTGAAAAATCTTCAGTGTCATGCAGAAAATATTCTCTAAACAAGGGCTAAACCTAAACAGCTCATGAATTCTGCTGATGACTTTGGGGGTGGGGTGGGGGGGAGTTTAAATTGCTGGTGCCAATGTTTTAAAGCACTCTAGGTTCAGTCCTTTTCTAACAGTGAAGTGTTGGTGGTTCAAACTCTCCAGGGAATTCCAAGTGAGCATTGTTGTTCTCCTTGGTGAAAAACTGAGGTGGCAAATGCAGAATTTCTGTCAGCCCCTGAAGCTGTAGAAATCCCCTTTTGCTTCTTCATTCCCAGCACTGCAGTCTAAAACCAGACTGCTTCACAGTATTTCCTTGTGGTTTGTGTTTGCAGCATTGGGCAGGAGGCAATGAAAGTAGATGACCCAGAGCATGGCTTAGGTGAAACCACAGGGATGGGTAAATTGATGGTGTTTGAGATCTTCTGAGCCCTTTGCTTTCAGCAGGGTTGGAGGAGATGAGGTCCCTTCCAACCTGAGTCATTCTATGAAGTGATTCTATGCTCTTCATCAAAGGGAGTAATTTCACTCAGTGAAAGACTCATAGATTCATAGAGTGGTTGGGGTTGGAAGGCAGCTAAAAAATCATCCAGTTCCAACCAGGTAAATGAAAGATATTAGCATCGCTTTTGAAGCTGCCAAACTGAGAGGGGATTTTCACTTGGCCCTGAAAATATTGTATGTTCCCCTCAGGAATCTGAAACCCTCTTAATGGTGTCTAAACCCCTCTGTTAAATTCACAATACCTATATTAATACATAATTATTGTCACATACTGTTTAGATATTACTGTAATGCCATCTTCTTGGGTATTTACTTAGTAATAAATGTGACAATCCATATTAACACAATTACTGCAGTATACTGTTTAGATATTACTCTAATACCATCTCCTTCAGTGTTTATTTAGTAACACATTTGACAATCCATGTTGATATGTAATTATTGCCATACACTCTTCAGATATTACTCTAATGCCATCTTCTTGAGCATTTATTTAGCAATAAATCTGACAAGCTATATAAATATTTAAGACCAGGCTGGACGAGGCTCTGGCCAGCCTGATCTAGTGTGAGGTGTCCCTGCCCATGGCAGGAGGGATGGAACTAGCTGATCCTTGTGGTCCCTTCCAACCCTGACTGATTCTGTGATTGTCATACACACTTTAGATATTACTCTAATACCATCTTCTTCAGTGTTTATTTAGTAATGAATTTGACAATCCATATTTATATATCATTATTGCCATACACACTTTAGATATTACTCTAATACCATCTTCTTGAGCATTTATGTAGTAATAAATGTGACAATCCATATGCATATATAATTATTGCAGTGTACTGTTTAGACATTGCTCTAATACCTTCTTCCTGAGTATTTATTAATAAATCTGACAATCCATATCAATATATAAATATGGCCATATGCTATTTAGACACTACTCTTCCTGAGTATGTATTTAGCAGTGAAGTTGCCAATCCAGTCTTAAGCTTACATTTCTGTTCTTCGTGGTCTGACCTCCTGAGGCTGCAGACGAAGGCGGACCCCCGCCGCAGTCGAGCCCTTTAGTGGAGAGAACAGTAAGAGAGGCTGCAGAAACTGGGAATTGTTGATTCCTCCCTCAGAGGGCATCTTGCCAGAGAATTCTGCTTGAGACTGATGGAAATTCTTGGGCTAAATATATGCATGTATGGGGCTGGAAAAATATATCCAAAGCATGTGTTTCGATAGGAATCCTCTTCATCTAATGCAGAACGGGATTTGAAACCCACTTCTTTTCCTTTTTTGTTCTTCTTTGTGGCTCAGGTTGGTAGTGGCTGCGGGCTCGACAGCCTTATCTTGTTGCAGGTTTTTACCTTGTTTGTAGTCATCAATATTTGCTGATCAATATTTGGCAGTGAGAAGAAAGTCGACCGTGGGGAGGGAAGACGCATTCTTAAGCGCTGAAGTAAGAAGGGGCTTGTGTTTTTCCACTTGAACTTCAAGAGTGATCTTTCTGCTGGTGTGCTCCACCTCTGAAGTAGAAACTGAAAATGTGCACCTGATAAAATAAGAAACAGAGATTAAAAGGAACAAAAAAGGTTAAAAAAAAAGTGTAGTGTGTCACATGCAGGTTTCTTTCTTTTTTTCCTTCAGTATCGGTTCTCCAGCCTCACAGAGTCCCCTCTCAAATGAAGTCTGCAGGAACAGCTGCAGACATGGTGAGATTTTGAACAATGAATAAACAACACTTCTTCTAGAGCCTGGTGACATTTATAGGACTTTTTCCAACAGTAACTGGCTGGTTCCAACGTTTACCAACTCATGCTCTGTATAAACATCCAGGGCTGTACTTCAGTCCCTGCATGCCTAATCTGGGCCAGCTGAAGGCAGCTCTCGGTGCTCAGTCTCCTGCAGTGACACATCTCCGGGAAGGCAGGCTTCAATTCACACACTCACATAGGGCTCAAAATCTCAGCACTGCTTCAGACTAGGTACCTGCCCTCAGTGTTGTTTTCTTCAGCCTTTGCCCTGGCAGTGTGGGGAACGCAGGCCTGCAGCTGTGCTTGGCAGTTCTCAGCAAATTCATTAAACACAGTGTGTGAAAAGCTGAAGCTCATGGCTGATCAGCAGTACCACGAGGACAGCCTGGTGACACCTGGACCAGATTAGGCTGTAGAATCACAGAACAAAATCATGAAATTGTTTTGGTTGGAAGAGACTTCCAAGACCATCAAGTCCAGCTATCAATCCCATGCCACCACGCACACTAAACCGTGTCCCCAAGTGCCATGTCTACTTGTTCTTTGAACACCTCCAGGGATGGTGCCTCCACCACCTCCCTGGGCAGCTTGTTCCAGTGCCTGACCACTCTTGGTTTTGTTGGTTTGCCTCGTGAAAAACACAGAGGGTAACTCTCTAACAAGAAAGCAAACGAACCAGAAACAAAACTGTTTCATGGAAAAATTAAACTACTGGGACAAAAAGAAGGCTCTTGTGCACTTAAGAGCTGAATATATCCCCCCTCTCTGTTTTGCATGCAATGCTCAGCCCTTCTTCTTCCTCTTTCCCTAGAAAGATGACATTTCCTATTAATAGGACAAGAAAACCACAATGCTGCAATTGTAGTGTCAACAGCTTCTCCTAATACTCATCTTCTGCACTTTCCTTTTAGAGATTCTAAGAGGCTGTGTGAATGAGTATGGGAATGCATCAATGTTGCAATGGTCATGAAGGAGCTATTTTAAAGGTATTTTGCATTTGGTGGAATACAAACCACTGAAATGAATCTATTTGCCACTAATGTCATTAGGTATGATGTCATGTCCGAGCTGGAAACACGCCTTTCATTTGCAGAGCGTGTGTGAGATGAGAATGTATCCCAGCAATGCATCACTTGCTGTTGTGTGCAGCTAAAGTCAGCTAATTTTTACACTGTGAGAGCTGTACCATGGTTCTGGATGTGGAACTGTTGGAGCAGGTCCAGAGGAAGCCATGAAGATGATCTAAGGGCTGGAGCACTGATCCTATGAAGACAGGCTGAGAGTGTTGGGGTTGTCCAGCCTGGAGAAGAGAAGACTCCAGGGAAACCTCAAAGCAGCCTTTTAGTATTTGCAGGTGCTACAAGAGAGCTGGAGAAGAGGAGACTGAGGGGTGACCTTATTGCTCTCTACAACTACCTGAAGGGAGGTTGTAGCCAGGCAGAGGTTGGTCTCTTCTCCCAGGCAGCCAGTACCAGAACAAGAGGACACAGTCTCAGGCTGCGCCAGGGCAGGTTTAGACTGGATCTTAGGAAGAAGTTCTATACCGAGAGAGTGATTGCCCACTGGAATCAGCTGCCTGTGGAAGTGGTGGAGTCACCTTCATTGGAGGTGTTCAAGAAGAGGCTTGATGCTTGGTGCCAGGGTTTAGTTTTTTAGTTGTTTAGGTGGGTTGTATGTACTGTATTGTATGAGGTGGGTTGGATTGGTTGGACGTGATGATCTTGAGGTCTCTTCCAACCTGGTGTATTGTATTATTATTATTGTATTATTGTATTTTATAAAGGCATGGAGTGACAAGACAAGGGGGAGTTGCTTCAGACTGGAAGAAGCTGGTTTTAGATTAGACATTAGGAGGAATTCTGCCCCATGAAGGTGGTGTGGCATGGGAACAGGCTGCCCAGAGAAGTTGTGGAGGCTTCATCCCTCCAAGTGTTCAATGCCAAGTTAAATGCAGCCATGAGCAACCAGGTCTAGTAGATGTCCCTGCCCATGGCAGGGGGGTTGAAACTAGATGATCCTTGTGGTCCCTTCCAACCCTAACTGATACTATGATAAATGATCTCTAAGGTCCCTTCCAGCTCAAACCATTCTATGATTCCTGAATTATGGAGGTTGTTTCTTATGTAGGAATTCTGTCTGTTGCTTCTGCTAATATATAACAATTACATATATATGAAAATATATTGATTTTCCTTGATCTATTTACTGCAGTGACTTCTGACTCTCCTGTAAAAGTATGTGCCTGCTTTGGAAAGGAGATTGCAAAAGGTACAAACTGAAGGAAATAATTCATTTAAAAGCCACACTAAAGTCCTTGTATAGCAAGCAATTATCTGTCATGAAATTATACATATTAAAGAGTTCTATGTGTTGAGGGAACAGCCCCAGTTTGCCGGTGGGCGAGGGAAGCATGGTGCTGTGTGACATGGCTTAAATACTGAAGGGAAATGATTTTCTTCTCATTTCCACTCCCCATGGGCCCTCCTGTGTTCGAAGGCATGCTTAGAATCATGGCTCTTCTCTATTGACAGCTGTTAATTTATGTGTGGACTCTGATTCACCAGTTTAGGCACTGCTGTTCCTTCAGCTCGAAGGGAGGAGCAAGCTAGAGATAATGAAGGAGTTCAGATAAGAGAGTAGACATCAGGTCTAGCCTGCTTTCCTACTTTAGGCTTGGTTGCTGTCAGACTCTAAGCAGCTTTCAAAGACCTTTTCAGGACTATCACACTCTCTGGCTTCTTTCAAACTCTTTTCCTGTCCTGGAAGTGTATCTCTTTTATTCCTTGTTTCCTGTTACCTCCTAGCATATCATGCAGGGCAGACAGGCAATGCTGCTGACTTTTGATCCAGCTTTGCTTAGCCCATTCCATTGCAGACAAGAAAAACCCCAGAAGGTCTTCATACAGCGGTGATGATTTGCCTGTACCTCCCAAAAAAACCTATCTAAGGCCTTAAAGTTGCAACTAGAAGTGCTGCAAGTGAAAAGATACTTTTCAGTCATGATTCTTTTAGCCCTTTGACTAAACAACTGAGAAATGGAGGAATAAAGCAACACTCTCTGGCCTTCCATCATCTTTTTGTCTCCCATGAGTGAAAAATATCAAAACTACATTTGCATGGAAGTTCTGTCACCTAGGCTGGGGATTTTATTTGTACTTCCCAGATTAGGAATGAAGACATTGAAACAGCAAATGTGTTGCGTAGGGCAGTTGAACGAGGAAGTGCCTTTAATCATCAGCCCTCCGCTTGCTTCATGTGAAGAACTGCAGTGGGGAAAAACCACCCACCATTTGAGATTTCTGAGTCTTCCCTCCATTAGATGGAAGAGCTGCCCTGCTCTCTGGGGAATTCAGCTGATCCACAGTAGATATCTACATCATACACACCTGTAGCTACAAGCTACTTATGCGCCTTGTAATGAGAATACAACCGAGAGGACATTCCTGGGTGTGAGTCAGCTCAACCAGACAGCAGTAAGAGCTAAGGTGAACAGTGACTTAAACAGCACCCCGAATTTATACTGGAAATAGGAATGTGTCCATGTGACATTTCAGAGAAAGAAACAATGGTGAGACACTGGCACAGGCTGCCCAGGAAGGTGGTGGAAGCCTCATCCCTGGAGGTTTTTAAGGCCAGGTAGGATGTGGCTGTGAGCAACCTGCTGTAGCGTGAGGTGTCCCTGCCCATGGCACAGGGGTTGGAACTAGCTGAACCTTGAGGTCCCTTCCAACCCTAACAAGTCTATGACTCTGTGATTCTAAGTGACAGAGCCACCACTGGGATGCCACTTCCACTGACATGTTTGACCAGTGCACACCTGGGAAGCATGGAGTTTGGGAAAGGATTGAGCAATGCCTGGTGACTTTAAATCATTGCTACCTAGGGTGGTGCTGCCATTTGAGAGCATTTGGCCCCCATCAGTCATCTGGCTTGTGCAATGTGCAGAGGCAATTAGATCTGGATCATTATTTTGTCAGTTAATCAAGTTGTTCTGTATTAGCAGGCTGTGGCATCCTGAAGCAGCTGAACTATTGACCAGAGGCATTGGTATTGACTGAAGAGAGCTGCTAGAAAAATCCATGCTAGTAATCAACACAGAATTTTGACCTGTTAATAACTGAGCTCTTTGGATTGATTTAGGCATTTTTACCTCACAAAATTACACAAAGTACTGAAAATCATGAGAGAATATGAAAAGTACCAATGCTTCTCTAGGTATAAATGTAAAGAGGTGGAGATCCTCTTTCTAGTTAGCCTGAAAATTTGTACAAGCATGAAGCCTCCTTTCCCACAAGTTGGAATAGTGAAAAATAGAGACAGTAGATTGATTTATGCCCCTTTATGTTTTGTGTTCCCCAGGATGCAAATAAGGATATTGAAACAGTGGGATGAAACCTTTTGGTCAAAGACTCAGGTTGTGACTGTGGAACAGGGAATTTCCTGACCTCCAGGTCTATTTCTCCACAATTGCCCTGTTACTTTGGGGAGCCATCAGCTAAACATCTTCCCATGCAGATGCCAAGAAGATACAAGTGACTCGTGACCAAAGCTTCAAATGGCTGAGGAATGAAAGTGGTTGCCACTGAAATCCATTTAAATATGTTTTGTTAGGTTACAAAGTCAGCCAGCATCAGTCAAATGTTTCTGTCCCCCAAATGCTTATAATTTGAATGTGATTTGTGTTATGAGATACCTGATTGTACAACCTCCTCTCCGAGCCAAGTATGCTCTGACAAGGTGTAGAACAAGAGCAAGGAACCTGATTTCATCTGACATCGCAGATTCTCTCTCTACTGATGCAGCAGCACAGGTAGAGTCAGCCCATGGCTAACCTTCCTTATCCATTTGTCTCTTCATCACTTTTGCACGGAGCCAGGAGTGCTCCCAAAGGAGAAGAAATCAAGACAAACTACCTGCCAGTCCCATTTGCAGCTTCAGTAGTGACAGAATTTCTCCTGCAACCTTGTTTTTGTGTGGAGGAATTGCCAGTAAGGGGAAAGGCTCAAACAAGGGAAGCACAGATTTCTCAGGAGCTGTCAGTAACTCTGAGCTGCTTCTGAAGTGGAACATTGTACTTCCAAACAGAAAAGAGAATTTCAGATTAAAACCCAGGAAGAGCATCTGATGGCACCTCCTAACTTTAACAGGAAGGGTTTAGAAGTGTGTTCCGGGATCCATAGCACTTCTTCTCTGTACAAGCAGAAAATGAAACATTTCCCTGCTGTTTTCATGGAAAATAGAGAGTTACTGATTTCTAGGGCTGATAAGGAGATCTATCAGCTCACTGTGAGACTTAGAAAGCATAAGCTTTACAAATTCCTGCTTGAGACAGGCAGATTAGCACAAGCCTGCTCTTGGCTGAGACTGCAGCTATAGAGAGGAGGGCTGTGCAGAGGAGGTGAAATAAGGCTCAGAAAAGAAACCAGTTGCCTATATATTGTTCTTAATCTTCTCATGTCCTGTGTATGTAGATGGTGACTGACAACCACAAATGTAAGGGGTAAGGTTGGCATATTTTAGTGAAAGAAACTGAAAAGAGAGTACTGTAAAGAGAGCCCTCCCAGTGTGCTCTTTGGGCTGCAAGTACTTTGTCGTAGAATCACAGAATCATGGAATCAATAAGGTTGGAAAAGACCTCAGAGATCATCAAGTCCAACCTTGTCCTGACATACCAGATAGTTATTGGTGGCTAGAGGTAAGGAAGAACTTTTTTACACTGAGAATGGGCCCAGGTTGCCCAGAGAGATGGTAGAAGCCCCAAGCTGGAACCATTCCAGGTCAGGTTGTTTGGGGTCTGAGCAACCTGCTCTAGTTGAGGGTGTCCCTGCTGACTACAGGGAGGTTGGACTGGGTGACCTTTCGAGGTTCCTTCCAACCCCAAGGCATTTATGATTCTATGATTCTCCAGTTCATTAGTGCTCAACAGGCAGCTGCCTGCAGCAGATGCTGACCACAGAGCCTGTGTTTCTGTGCTCTGACTCTTTGGTTGCAGGAATGCCTTACAAAATTGGTTAAGGCAATTAATTTCCACATAAGTCAGTTCTAGCATGGATTATTTTTTACTGTCTGCTTCTTCTGCTTGTGGAGCTTCATCATCTTTCCTTTCTGAGTAGGCACATGATTTTACTCTTTTTTTTTGCCACCACTAGCTCTACAAATGCTTTTTATGCTAAGCCATGGCCTCTGAACACTGATCTGCTATCAGCCATGGATTCAACCCTGCAGAGCTGTGCTTAGAGGACTGCACTGTGACTAAGGAGGAGCTGAGTGAGCAGCACAGCACTGCACAGACTTCAGCAGTGCTCACTGCAGTTCACTCCTCCCCAGGACACAGGCTCCCCACGCTGCTCACCAGCCAGAGCACAGCATCCCACAGCACCCTGCTTCATGTCAGCTCTGTGTCAACTGCACTGCTGCTTTGGCCCTGAAAGGGAAATATGTTAAATACTTTGTGCTTTGGTTGTTTGCTTTTTCTTCTTCTTCTTTTTTCCCTTTCTTTCTGCTGAATACTTTGTGCCTTTTTGTCCTTTCTGCATGTACAGTAGTGTGTTTATCCTGTGCTTTGAGAGTTTCCTCAGAAAAGGAGGATTCAAAGGATGAAATGAAGTCCAACATTCCCACCTGCTGTCACTGACTTTTATTGAGACCTCAGATAAAAGCAGAATGCTGTCTTGTAATGAAAGAGAAAACCAGAGCTAAGAAGCCAGTGCTTGAAAGACAGAAGGATTAAACTGCAGGCTAACTAATGTCAAATAGCATAAAAGAAGTTTTTTGGTGGGTTTTTTTTTGTGGTCAAAGAACAAACCTGACTCAAGGTCAGCTTTTACTGGCAGTTTGCAATCAGGTGGCACTCCAGGGCTTCAGATTTTTTTTGTTCCCTCTTTTTCCTTCCGACCATAGGCTCTGTCCATGCTCTCAGCTATCTTCAGACAGGACAGCAGGAACAGTATTATTTTTCTGGGAAGTAACCTGATGAAGCAAACACAGAATTAGTCACTTTTTTTTTGTTTGTTTGTTCCCCCAGAAACATATACCCTATAAATAAAGAAATTATAACTGTCTACATGTGCTCAACCCCTCTAATGCCTGGCAATAACACGTTTGGTGTGCTGCATGAGACAGATGCTAGACAAAGGTATTTTGTGAAAGCCCAGCCAGCTGTGGAGAGCTACTGGAAGCAGACAGTTGTAGCCCAGGCACTGCTCCCAGTGTGCCATCCCAGGAAAAGAAATTTAAACTTCCTATACTCAGCTGTAGCTTAAGATGTGTATTAGAGGCAGAAGTGGCCAGAGGAAAGCTTTTCACTTGGGCTGCGTCAAAAGCAGCACGGCCAGCAGATGGAGGGAGCTGATTCTCATCCTCTGCTCTGCTCTGGTGAGATCTCACTTGGGAGTACTGTGTCCAGCTATGGGAACCCCAACACAAGAGAGACATGGACCTGCTGGAGTGGGCCCAGAGGAGGGCCACCAAGATGATCAGAGGGCTGGAGCACTTCTACAAGGACAGGCTGAGAGATCTGGGGCTGCTCAGCCTGGAGATGAGGGCTTTGGGGAGACCTTATATTGTATTGTATTGTATTTATAACTACATTTCAATACCTGAAGGGGACCTACAAGAAGGCTGGGGAGGGACTGTTTAGAAGGGTTTCCAGAAATAGGATGAGGAGCAATGGTTTGAAACTGGAGCAGGGTAGGTTTAGGCTGGACATTAGGAGGAAGTTCTTTACAATGAGAGTGGTGAACTACTGGAACAGGCTACCCAGGGCTGTGAGTGAGGCCACATGCCTGGAGACAGCCAAGATCAGACTTGATGTGGTCCTGAGAAGCCTGATCTAGCTGGAGGTGTCTCTGCTGACTGCTGGGGTGTTGGGCAAGGTGACCTTTGAGTGTCCCTTCCAACCTGCTGCAGGCTGTGAATCTGTGAAATGAAATCCACTCTTTCTTCATAACTGGGGATGTACAGTTGGATTCCCTGCAGGCACACTAACTGAAGAACTCTTTTCACTGAGCTTTCCTGCTTATTTTGCAGGCATGTGGCAAAGGAAAGGTGGCCATGCTAGGAGTCACATTCTTACATTTTGAAACCTGCAAAGTGTAAGTTGGAGGCAGCATTACATAAAACTTGTCCCTCTGGATGGCATCCATGATGGTGCCAGCTACGTACTCTGGCTCATAAACAGGAAGGAGAAGAGGGCACCTGGTGAAACAAGAAACAAAGCATGGGAGAATTAGATCTTGAGAGTAAAGTTTTGTCTTCTAACACAAACATAAAGAAACCCTTTATGACTGTTTCTCCATCCCCTCAAGGAGTCTTACTAAGGCCTCTCTAGTTGTCTTTGCTCCTTCTGTCATCAAAAGAAATTAAAAATCACTGAGGTGATAGTGTGCACTGCAATGACTAAGGAGTACCTTCTAGTGCAAGCCCTGCTCAGAGCCTCATGAAGCTCACACTGCTTGAGGCATTCAACACTCCCTAGCTAATCCAAAGTGTAAGCTGTTCTGTGGGTCAGAGCTCTGCCCTCCACTCAGCTCCCAGTTTTCTGCAGTTGATGTTGAGGTGACAGCCAAACAGACCACGGTCAGGCCTGTTTCCAGCCAGGAGAAAGGCTCTGCTCTGCACAGGACGTGCTGCTACAGGATGGTGAATGGTGGAAGCAGAAGCAGAGCACTGAAAACCCAACACCACTGGTCCTGCACTACTGCAATAGCTAATCTGGTGCCTGCAGCCTCTCCCATTGCTGCAACCACTCAGCCACCCAGCAGACACTACCACCACAGCTGTTCTCACCCAGAGAAGAACAGGCAGTGGGGCAGAGTTAATAAAGACAGGTCATGGCTTTCCTGACAGCCATAACTGTTATCTCAGTGCCAGACTTACCTGGGGCAGAGAAGCTCAGCAGTACCCATTCTACTGCCTGCCTTAAATACTGCTGTGCACCCCAACAGTTCCTTGCCTGTGAGGTTATTACACAGTCCCTGTTGCACATCACTTATTGGTTGTACTAAAGGCTTGGGCTTCTTGTGTCAAGAGGCATATTTGTGTGTGCCACCAGGGCAAAACTTGAGAAGCAAATCCACCTTATAATCATTAAAGACTGTGAGTAGTCTTTACCACTCTAAAGCCTTCACTAGCTCTGGCCTATCTAGTGAGTAGTGATTCCTTTTAGTGTCTGGGGTAGTAGATTTTACTTACTTGCTGTCAAAGCCTCTGGCTAGTGCTGTATTTACAAAATAGGGGCAAACAATTGTGGTTTTGATGCCATCTTTTCCTGCACGAGACACTTCCCAGTTTATGGCTTCCATCATCCCCAGGATTGCATATTTACTGGCAGAATAATCTGAAAAGTAAAGGAATATTCCAAAGTACATCAAAAGCCCCACATGAAGCATGAAGTACAGAAATCAGTGCTTTGTAATACTACTTAAGCCCTGATATGACTTGGTTAGGTAATTAGCAGCCTTGTAATCAGTGTTTAAAACACATGGGGGCTGTCAGCTCTGAAGGTTAATGGCTCTTTGCCATGGCTGATGCACAGTTGTCTAAGGATAAGATTAATCCTTTCCAGAGGACTTTGTTTCAGTGCACAATAGAGAGACAGAGGAAGATGAGCTTATTCTGCATGTTCTGTGCATTTCCAGGTACTCACACACAAGCCAGGGATCCTTTCCATTCACAATGTCTGCACCACTTGATATGAAATCATAGAGTCATAGAATCATAGAATGCACTGGGTTGGAAGGGATCTTTAAAGCTCATCTAGCTCAGCAAGCAGGAGCATCCCCACCTAGAGGAGGTTGCTCTGAACCCCTATCCCAGGTTACATTTTAGAAGGAATTATTTCTAGTGGTAAAATCCAAACACCCTACTTGGAAATACAAGAATACAATAATCCAGGTTGGAAGAGACCTTCAAGATCATCGTGTCCAACCTATCAACCAATCCAACCCACCTAAACAACTAGATCATGGCACCCAGTACCCCATCAAGTCTCCTCCTGAACACCTCCAGTGATGGTGACTCCACCACCTCCCTGGGCAGCACATTCCCATGGGCAATCACTCTCTCTGTATAGAACTTCCTCCTAACATCCATTCTAAACCTCCCCTGGCACAGCCTGAGACTGTGTCCTCTTGTTCTGGTGCTGCCTGCCTGGGAGAAGAGACCAACCTCTGCCTGTCTACAACCTCCCTTCAGGTAGTTGTAGAGAGCAATAAGGTCACCCCTGAGTCTTCTCTTCTCCAGGCTAAGCAACCCCAGCTCCCTCAACCTCAGTTACTTCAACCTCTGCTTCTGCTGTGCCCTGCAGCCACAATACCATTTTGTTTGCCCAGGAGGACTGAGTCTTGTCTCATCCTTATTGTTTGATGAATGTATGGATCTCCATCCTTGGAGATAATGAGAATTTGGCCTCCAAAGGCTCTGCACAAGCTGATCTAAGTTGGGCCTGCTTTTGTTTGGGCCAAATAACTTCCAGACATTCCTTCCAGGCCAAATTATTCTACAGCTTTGCAACCTTATTGTAATATCTGTGGTTTCCTAAGGCTTTCTCTAATGTCTGTGAACGTAGAGGCAAGAAAATCCAGTTTTGCTAAAAGAGTCTCTTCAAAAACTGGCATCAGAGGCAGTTTGGTATTCTTCAGGAGTTCACCCAGAGAAGATGATGGAACCATAGAGCCTAAAAATGCATGGCTAAGGTGTCAGAAGTTATAATTCATGGGTGTGCAGCTCCACTCCTGTAAGCTTTACAGTCGAATGATGAAAGCTGGATGTGATCTGTGAGCAGTACCGAATCTGACCCACTCATAACAGGTGGCAAATAAACACACCAGCAGAAGAAATGAGGGTTCTTATTGTACTGCTGCTCATGTTCTCATAGGGTGACCTAAGAGAGATGCCAGAGAGGCTTGAGGAGAGACTGGGCAGCAGACCCAGGCTAATGAAATAGGATTGCAGCAGACAGCTCTCCTGAGGGAAACAGTTGAGAATATGGAGCTGTTCAATAGCTTAAACCACAGTTCATTCCAATTAGTCCTAATGAAAATTCTCCTGGACCTTGAAGACCATTTTTTCAACTAAAGGTATAAAGTTCCAGGTGTAACCCATGTAAGCCTGAACATTCCTCTGCAGAGAACCTGGCAGGAGAAAAGAGCAGCCAGCCTGCATGCAGGGCTCCCTCCTGCTGCTCACACAGGAGCTATTTGCTCTTCCTGTGGAGATCAGACAGGCTGCAGTCAGACAGCATGATCTACAGTGAGCTTGCTGTGCCACACTCATCCTCCTCAATGCAGCACCACTGCTGGCATCTGCAGGCTCTTCCCAGGTGTTCCAGATGAAACTGTCAGTCAGTATGAACGGCTTAAACCGAGCACTTGTCTCTCCAAGAGAAGCTGTTGGTATCTAGCTATGATTTGTGATGGCACCTGATGATACTGACCTGAAAATCTGTAGGTTCCCATCAGTGCTGCACTGTCTGTGGTGACCAGGTGCCCATGGTTTTGGGCCACCATGGCTGGAAGAAAGGTCTTGCAAGTCTAAGAGACATAGTGAACAAACCCTTTATAAGTAGGCATGCCCAAACCTCTTGCACTCCAAATTAGGCTTCAGAGCTCAATTTGCTTTCTGGGGCTTCAAAGTACAAGCAGCCCAGCTGGCTGACCTTCTGTGTCTGTAAGAATTCACAGATGAGGCAGCATTTCCTTGAGTGACTGCCTGAAGATCTGTCAGCGTTAAAATCACGTTATTAAAAGCATATATATATATACACACCCACATTTGTGTTTCCTTTGCCTCCTGCCTCCTCATAGTTTGTGTTTGAGACGATCACCAAAGCTTTGGTACACAAGAGGGAGCTAGAAGTCAACACATCAAGGGACGCTCAGCTGTCTGTGGCTTCTATTTGTCTGTCTGACAGCTCTGCCACCCCAGACCTCCGCCGTGGGTGATGCTAGCTCCAGAAGGAGGCGGCTGGTGTTTTATGAAGGGGAAGAGAAGAAAAAAACCCCACGAGTGGTAACAAACAGCTTTCACCAGCTGAGGTGTCCTGCGATGTCTGTTCCACTCTGGATGTGTGTGCCTAGTACAGGTTTTTCTGGTTGTGGCCCCACAGCCACTGTCCCCCTGCCCTGTGTCTCTTCAGACCTGTCAGAAGGAACATCTCTGCCAGTCCCAAGGACTTCTCTCTGCAAGGATTTGCAGCTGAGAGATGCTATTTAGCGAGGGAATTGCAAGCTTACATTTCTCCTTGATGCAGGCTGCTCGCTCAGGCATACAATGAATGTAAGAGGAGGTGGAAGTCACCATCCCTCCCTCACAACAAAATGTCTTAAAGGTCAGCTGAGATCCCAAATAACACCAAATTCCTTCAGAGGTATGAAAACAAACCACAGATAATGCATGTGATGCAGATCAGTGTTTTCTGTGTGCACTAAGCAGGTGGTGACTAGGGATGAAAGCACAACCTAAGGGCTGACACCAACACAGGCAACATAGAATCGCAGAAGCATTTAGGCTGGGAAAGACCTTTAAGATCACTGAGTCCAATCATAATCCTAACAGTGCCAAGACCACCCCTAAACCATGGTTGTGTCTCCCTGGATGCTACAGACAAAGGCTTCTGATACCAGCAACTCCAGGAGCAGAAAAGCCATAGAATCAGAATGGTTTGGGATGGACAGGACCTTTAAAGCTCATCTAGTCCAACCTTCCCTGCAGTGAGCAGGGACATCTGCAGTTAGATCAGGTTGCTCAGAGCCCCAAACAACCTGGCCTGGAATGTTACCAGGGATGGGGCATCTCCCACCTCTCTGGGCATCCTGAGCCAGTGTTTCACCACCTTCAATGTAAAAAATTTCTCCTTCTGTCTAGTCTGAATCTCCCTCTTTTAGTTTCAAACCATCACCCCTTGTGCTGTCCCAACGGGCCCTGCTAAAAGCACTGTCCTCATTCTTGCTATAGATCTTCTGTAAGTGCTGAACAGCTGCAGTGAGCTTCTCCAAGCTGAAATCACATGCCAGCATGTCAGCACTAACTTCAGCCACAGCAGGCAGAGCCAGAGCATGTGTTAATCACCAGAGTTCATTTACCAGAGTGCTAGGCAGGTTTGTGTCAACATGAGTCAGACATACTGAGGATGCTGCCGCTTTGGTGTGTCTCCAATTACAGGATGATTAAATAAAACCCCAATGTGTCTTCCTCCATTCCATCTTTGGTCCAAATTGGGATCCCCAGGGAGATGCTACCATGGTGGTTTTGACACTACAATACTTTCCTGTACCTTTTGGTCACCCAGGAGAGAAAAAAAAAACCCTCATACATTACCCAGACTTGAGAGAGGAAGTTGACTCTTATAGTCTTTTCAAATTCTTCATCTGAAAGCTCAAGGAACTTCTTCCCAACTGCTATGCCAGCATTATTGATTAGGATAGTGACATCCCCAATCTCTTCTCTGACCTGAATAATGGTAATAAAAAAGATAACCAGAAAGCTTTAGAAGGTATCCTTGCCTTTTCTGCTTGCTTTAGGAAAATTATTTAGTGGTATTTGCAATCATTTCTCTCTCTGCTGGAAGCACAAGTATGTAAGAATCATAGAATGGCCTAGCTTGGAAAGGACCTCCAAAGGTCATCCAGTCCAACCCCCCTGCAGTCAGCAGGGGCATCCTCAACTAGATCAGGTTGCCCAGAGCCCTGTTGAGCCTCACTTTGAGTATCTCCAGGGATGGGGCCCCAGTTACCTCCCTGGGCAACCTGTTCCAGTGTTCCACTGCCTTCATGGTAAACAACCTGTTCCTAACATCCAGGAATTCCTAGATGAACACTGATCCTGAAAATCAGCTGCTGACCACTTCACCAGTTTATTCTGCCTCTTCATTAGGGATGTCAGTGGTCTGATTTGATTCCTGGGGGGGAAAAAAAAAAAGCATCCATTCTGGGAAAATCCTTAGGGTTTGTTTTGGGTTGCTTTTGCAGTCAATACACCAAATCAAAGCAACTAATTCAATTGTTTTCTGCTCTTGCTGTATCTTCTGTCTCCGAGCTGAAGCATTTTGATATTATCAACCAAAGTGTTGCAGGTAATTCCAAGAGTAGAGGAGCCCCCTAGCTGGAAAATTCTTGATCTAAAGCAATTCCTGGCTCCATCATGACTGCTCAGTTCATGCAAATGCCTACAAGGATGTTGGAACTGTTGAGCAGAATTTAGCATCTTCACAGCAACTCCTGCATTTTAAGCAGCTCTTTGAGTTTCTGCTGTGCTCTTCAGAATGCTCTCTGCTGATGTGGGCACAGCAAATTTGGCAGGCTGGAAGCCCTGTGGCTGATTCAGTTAATGTGTTTGGGGGGCTGAGAATTACTGGAGTGAACAAAACAAACATTTTGAGCTCTGTTAAATGAAGAACCAACCAATAACTTCAAAATGTTCAGCATGGACAGGAAAGTCCAGCAGAGAAATCACTCATGTAAGCTTAAACTATCTTGCTGCGAGCCTTTGCAAGAAGCAGACAGCATCTGGGGGGGTGGGAAATGGATTTAATGGCAATTTAAAAGGTTATTTTTCAATAGAGATTTGATCTTGGTACCTTCTAAAGTGATTTTTCTTTTTCCTTGCAAAAATGGGATTCTAAAAGAGCTGCTGTTTGATTTATGGCTATCACTGTGAGTAAAGATTAGGTGTCACATTTGCTGTGCTGACCACAAGTTGCTCAGGCTGGCTTTTCTTCATGCTGAGGGGTGACAAGAGGTATTGAGATTGTTGAAATTGCTGGGATTCCTGCTCCCACAGTCTAGGAGTTCTAATCAGTGCCTTACAGAGTGATGATCCTGTGGTCTGTACAGCCAATTGGCAAAGATCATCTCCTTAAACACTGTGATTTGGGTCAGCACAGGCCAGAACAGCCATTATGCTCCAGTATCTTCTTGTCACCACTGTCCAAGTAATATTATTCTACCACCTGTGGCTCTGAGCACCCAGCACCAATGGCCCCAAACAGCATTTTCTTTTCCTCTGTGCGCTGTTAGTTGGCTGTGCCCCAACTGCTGCCAACAGGAACAGGTGAAACAATACCTTGCTGAGACTGCAAACCTGGACACTGCAGCTCTGGATACTCACAGATCCTGAATCCAGCTTGCCTTTGGGAAGTGCTTTTCTTCAGGAACATTTCTTGAAGGAAATGATTTCAAACTTTCGTGGTTGTGTTCAGAAAGAACTCACTCTGCTTTGGTTAAGATTCAAAGCAACAACCACTAAACAAAGAGCATCCCCCAACCCCCAGCAACTCATAGAAAATTAATGTTACATTTCAAGGCTGTTCCAAAACCAATCTGTCAACATTTAAGTGTCCTGAAACGTTTTAGCTGAGTTCTCTGATGTATGCCTTCAGACACAGAGTGTCAAAGAGGTGACTTGAGGGTCTTGTGCATCAGTAGATGCACTGAGAATTAACCAGAGGACGAGTTGAGCCTTGCAAAAAGGCAGAGGAGCTAAGTGGATTATAAGTGAGGTCACACTGGGAGAATGTTTTTCAGTTTAAGGGCAAACAGAAATTAATTCTTTTAATTTAACCTCCAGGTTGTGGTCTTGGATAATGATGATAATAATAATTTTAAAAGGAATGGATTACAGAGTATAGGTCTGTAAATTCATTTAAAATGGAGTTGTTTTCTACCTCATTTTCCACCTGGATTGGCCAAAAAATGAACTGAAATTGGGTTTGACTGGAGACCAGCCTCGTCCTGATGGTATTTGGGAAACCATTACACTCCACATCACTCTGAGAGAGCTACAGTTTCCTAAACAAAGGGACAGGGGACACCCTCCCTTACAACTCCCTCTGTTGGTTTGTTTTGATTGCTATTATGTCTTGAGACCTTAAAGAACTTTTAAAGCCTAAACAAGCTAATACAGGCCTCTGTGGCATGTTTCCCCATACTCCTAAAGAAGTTTCCATCCCACAACCAAGGCTGGCAAGGGATAAATCTTGACAAAACAGATTCATAGAATCATAGAATGGTTTGGGTTGGAAGGGACCTCCAAAGGTCATCCAGTCCAACCCCCTGCAGTCAGCAGGGACATCCTCCACTAGATCAGGTTGCTCAGAGCCTTGTCAAGCCTGACCTTGAGTATCTCCAGGGATGAGGCCTCAGCTACCTCCCTGGACAACCTGTTGCAGTGTTCCACCACCCTCATGGTGCAGAACTTGTTCCTAATTGTAAACGTAGTTTAAGTTTGATCCAGAAGCTACTTCTCCAAAGCCATTGCCTGACATTATTTCCCTTTAGTGAACAGTACAGCTTCTAAAACCCAACTCCAGTGGCATATACTGTTAAAGAAGCAGCAAAACAATCAGAATCAAGAAGGCAGAAGCTGTCTCTTACCTTGTCTGCCTGTTTATAGACCTCCTCCTTGTTGCTGCAGTCGCAGTGGTAGGTAAACACTCTTCTGGCTCCAAGCTGTTGGGCTAATTTGCTTGTTTCTTCGTTGCCTTCATCATCAATGTCCCAAAGAACCAAGGTTGCTGCCTTTGGAGCGAATTTTAAGACAATCTGCCTGCCAATCCCATTTGCAGAGCCAGTAATAAGCACAACTTCCCCAATGAAGGATTTTTTGCGCCGAGGGCTTATTAACAGGATCAGCTTCTCAAAAAAACTGAAAGAGGAGCAGTTTCAGGAGCCTTAGGACCTTCAGGAGGCTTCTGCAGTTGAACATCTTTCAGGCCCCAACACAGCTCCTCTGCTGTACAAACCTAGAAAGAGAACATGTTACTGTCCCTTCAAGACACAGAGATATTGATGAAAATGAGAGATTAAGTAAAAAGCGAAGAAATGGATTTTCAGACAGCTCTTTTGCATTGTCCTTTTGTGCAGGTGCAAAATAGATCGCTGAAGACTTGCTTTGTGAAAGCTGCTGTCTCCTTACTAGAAGGATTAAAGCAAATACACTCTGCTAGATCCTAAACATGTTCTTTTTCAGCTTCCCAGGTAATTAAAGAGGTTTAGTAACATTTCGCACACTTTACATCCATTTTGCATACATTTTACTCGTGTATGTTGTGGCAGTGGCTACAGAGCACTTTGTTTGCATAGCAAGGTGCTATCAGCTGGACGATAAGGTGTAAGGAGTTCAGTTAGACGCCCTGTGCCAGGCGCTGCCCCAGCCCTGTGCCCGGCGCTGCCCCGGTCCGGTGCCCGGCCACCGCAGCCGGACAGACCTGCCCGTGCTCACCGCCGGCCTCTGCCTCGATCTGCCCTCCTGTCCGCCGCGGCTCGGGGGTGGCCTGGCATGGCATGGTATGGCATGGCTCGGACCTGCCCTGCCCCGACCTGCCCGCCCCCTCGGGGGCGGCTCCGTGCAGGGGCGGAGGCGGCCAGAGGAGCGGCGGGGCTGCGGCTGGGTGTGCGGCTCAGTTTGGGGTTGGCATCTCGCTTAGGACTTGAGAAACGACCAGGCCAAGGACTTTCCTTCCTCTCCTGCTGCTTTATGATGGTTATGAACTTCAGCACTTCTGACTCTACCATAAATTGCTCTTTGGGACAAAAAAGGAAGGTGCTGATCACAGCATCACAGTATATTAGAGGTTGGAAGGGACCTCAAGAGATCATCGGGTCCAACCCCCCTGCCAAAGCAGGATCACTTAGGGTAGTCTGCACAGGAATGCATCCAGGTGGGTTTTGAATGTGTCCAGGGAAGGAGACTCCACAACCCCGCTGGGCAGCCTGTTCCAGTGCTCCATCACCCTCACTGTAAAGAGGTTTCTCCTCATTTTGAGGTGAAATCTTGTATGGTCAAGCTTGAACCCATTGTTTCTTGTCTTATTAGTGTGCACCACCGAAAAGAGCTTGGCCCCCTCCCCTCGACACCCACCCCTCATCAGCGTCTCCCTGTTTGTGATCCTCACATCTTGAATGTGAGAGTTGTGGTTCCTCTGTTTTTCATACACACATCACCCAGCTTTAAAGCCCCAGCCTGCACCACTGTAGAGTCACTGCTTTTTCTCTAGGACTGAATACAAAGCCATGCTCCTACCCAGCCCCCTAAGATTATCCTTCTCCTGCTGTGTTCTCAGCCTGTCTCCATCACCATGGCATCTTCTGTTAAAAGGCAGCTGAAAGGAGCACTGCTACTGCACTTTGCATTTGGAACAGGTAATAGGAAAATTCCTGTTTACAGGCAAGCCATGGAGGTAAAGAATTTGAAGGAAGTCCTGGTGCACCCTGCTCCACACATCTGTGTTGTAAACACAAGGCAGGTTGCAGCTGATGGGCAATCATGGAGCGGTTTGCATTTCAGAGGATAGAGAGTGGCAGCTCACATCATTTGAGGCAATTTACACCAAGAGACATGGTGCAACATTCTACACTGTCCATGCTAATAATCCTAGGGGAGTGATGCACTTCCATGCACAAGCAACTGTTGCATACTCTGTTTAGATGCCAGCAAAAGGGGAAGCTGAAATACATCTGCTGAGGCTGATAGCAGAGCTCAAAGCCTCAACAAACTTGGATCCAAACAAGATGCCAACCAATGCAAAACAGGTGGCTGAGGCAACAACCCAGTGTCTTATGCTATAATCAGTAATCACATGGCCAAACCAAGCAGCTAATGGGAGGGGGAAATGATTCAGCCACCAAATCATGGTTATGAAACAAAACCAGAGGCAATGCTTGTTTATTAGGACAATATTTCAGGGTAGACAACATTGGTAAGGGATGTGGTTGGAACCACAACTTGGCAAGCTGCAAGGTAGCAGGAGGAGCCTCTTTCCAAAGGACATGCTTGGATGAGCTAATACAGAACTTCCTTGCTCTTGCATTCCAATGACCCAAGGAGCAGTGGCTGCTGCTCCATGAGTAGTTGAGATGACAAAGATGGTTAATAATGCATACACCTAAATTAAAGGCTGTGGTGTGGTACTGGAGGGTTACAGCTCGTTGCAAGCTTTAGGTTGAGAGTGGATGTGGGATATGAGAAGGCACTTTAAGGACATGTGGTTTATTTAGGTGTCAAAGGTTAGGGCTGGGCTAAAGGCATGATAAACATGCTCTCTTCCATCCCAAAGGAGATCTCTGAAGAATTCAGAGGGAGAAGTTAGTACTTCTGAACTCTTAATCTAGCCTGAGAGCCTTCTTTAAGTAATTTTTGTCTCAATTACTACAGAGAACCTCAGTATGATGAATACCTGGGAGTGGAACTCCTTCCATATCTCAAGCCTGCTGCTCTGCAGCTCAGAAGGCAGTTTAAGCCTGCAAGGGCTCCCTTGGAAGTTCTTTGCTTTGACTGGTTTCCACTGCTTCTCTTCAGATGGAAGCTGACAGCTTATTTTCTGGCTGATGGGCAAAGAATGAGTTAATCACTTTCTGAGAATGACTTTGTCACATCAACTCTGTCATTAGCTGTCATAGCATGACAGCTATGCCATATTAACAACAAAAAAATACAATAAAAATGAAGACATTCTCCTATGGAATGGTTTTGTTTTTTTCTGGATGGAGAAATGTGGTGCAGTTGAAATCTCAGCCCCCTTGGCCTCCCTTGTCAGCTTGTTATTTGCAGAGCTGAAGATGGAAATATGAAAGCCTCACTGTAAAACCCAATTCTACTGCAGGTCATGACTGGAGAATGCTGCTGTACATGTTCTGAGAGGGCTTATGTGGCTTATCTGCCTCAACTGCTTTTAGCAGAGAAATTCACCTATTAGTTATACTGCTGCTGCCATGGCCTTCTGCTAATGAGAGGGGGGAAAAAAGCATTACCCAACTAAATGTTCTAGAATGTTTTCCAGAGGTGCTAAGAGTTACAGTGCAGATCTCTTAGGAGTGTAGGAAGAGTTTTTAATCACTCAGGGTCCTGTAGTTTTATATGGATTGGAAGCAAGATGGACTCTGATCAGAGGTCTGCACAGAGATCCCACTGCCCATGGAGCCCAAGTCAAAGCATGCATTTACATTGAGTAGGAAAATACAGGGTTGGTAGGATCTTATGCCAGCAGTCACTGTCCATGGGGTCACTCCAAGAAGCATAGATTCACAGGATGGTTTGGCTTGGAAGGGAGCTCGAAGATCCACCTAGTTCCAAGCCCCCTGCCATGGGCAGGGACACCCGTCCAACTTGCCCTTGAACACCTCCAGGGAGGCAGCATCCATGACCTCCCTGGGCAACCTGTTCCAGTGTCACACCACCCTCAATACAAAGAATTACTTCCTAATCTCCAGTCTAAATCTACCCTCCTCCTTCAGTCCATTCCTTCTTGTTCTATCACTCCAAGCCCTTGCAAAAGGTCTCTCCCCAGCTTTGTTTTAGTCCCCTTCAGGTACTGGAAGGTTATTCTAAGGTGTCCCCAGAGCCTTCTCCAGGCTGAATGGCCCCAGCTGTCTCAGTCTGTCCCCACAGGGGAGGTGGTCCAGCCCTTTGATCATCTTTTTGACCTTCCTCTGGACCCACTCCCAACAGAGCTGGAGAAGATTGTGTTGAGAAAAGGAGTGGAGGGGATGCTGTTGAAAAAGGGAGTAATGTCAGAAAGGCAAGAAGCAAGTTCATGTGTGCCCACATATACCTAGAGACTTGGATGGCTATGGAAGGGTTCAGGACTCCTAGCCTGAGTACCAGGACGTGGCAGCCTTCTCCTGGGGGAAGCAGTGCAGGGCAGTGCTGGTAGCACAGCTTTCAGCGGGGCGATGATGCACTTTTGTGGTGTCTGTTTAACCTTGAGGGATTTCTTTCCAGAGTTCCAGCAGGGATTACAGTAAATGCTCCATTTAGGTAAAGTCACAATCTAGTTAAACAAATTCAGCCTCAATCCCCGCTGGGCCAGTAAAGATTTGCCTGTCAAATACCTCTAAGCGTTTTCGATTTCTATAGCAACAGTTAATTGGATATGTGGCTGTCAGTTTAAATGCTTTAAATGAGGCTGATGGGATTAGTAATTGAATGCTGGGATCAATGATTTATAGCTGGCTTTGCTCTCCTGCTCCTTGCTTACAGCCATGTTCATGGGGGCTCCTTACCCCTCGCAGGTGGGTGGAGTGAGGTGATGTGGATCTGAGTTGTGACATTAGGAAACACAGTTATGAGAAAGATTGGATGTGATCAGTACCCTCCATGCATACAGCTCTGTTGAATGCTGCTGGGCAGCAGAGGGCTCTGATCAAAACATTAAAAGCAGAAAAAAATATCTAGAAAATAGCAACCTACCCTCCACAGCTGGGACCTGCAGGGTGCCCAAGTGGCCAAGAAGGCCAATGGCATCCTGGCCTGCATCAGGAGCAGTGTGGCCAGCAGGAGCAGGGAGGTCATTCTGCCCTGTGCTCAGCACTGGTTAGGCTACACCTTGAGTACTGTGTCCAGTTCTGGGCCCCTCAGTTTAGGAAGGATGTTGACTTGCTGGAAGGTGTCCAGAGAAAGGCAACAAAGTTGGTGAGGGGTTTGGAACACAAGCCCTATGAGGAGAGGCTGAGGGAGCTGGGGTTGCTTAGCCTGGAGAAGAGGAGGCTCAAGGGAGACCTTCTTGCTCTCTACAACTACCTGAAAGGAGGTTGTAGACAGGTGGGGGTTGGTCTCTTCTCCCAGGCAACCAGCACCAGAACAAGAGGACACAGTCTCAAGCTGTGCCAGGGGAGGTTCAGACTGGATGTTAGGAAGAAGTTCTACACAGAGAGAGAGATTGGCCATTGGAATGTGCTGCCCAGGGAGGTGGTGGAGTCACCATCATTGGAGGTGTTCAGGAGGAGACTTGATAGAGTGCTTGGTTGCATGGTTTAGTTGATTAGGTGGTGCTGGATGATGGGTTGGACGTGATGATCTTGAAGGTATCTTCCAACCTGGTCTGCTCTGCTCTGCTCTGCTCTGCTCTGCTCTGCTCTGCTCTGCTCTGCTCTGGTCTGGTCTATTCTATTCTATTCTATTCTATTCTATTCTATTCTATTCTATTCTATTCTATTCTATTCTATTCTATTCTACTCTACTCTACTCTACTCTACTCTACTCTACTCTACTCTACCTGGGAGTGGAGGTCTCAGTCATTCTCAGGTTAAATGTATACCACTGTCTTTTATGGTTTGTGTGGGAAAACAAACCTCAGCCTTGTGGCTGGGAAAATTACATCCAAGGTTGAGAGTGGAAGGTGACCAAGGGATTTCTATGAGAGAGGGAATGGAAGAGATGGAGTCTGTGCTCTGCCTAAGTGTCTGCTCTTGGAGAAACCAGCCTGCAAAGCTTACTTAGGTGGGGGGATCTTTGTGGTGATGCTCCAGCCACACATCTTGGTGGGAACTGGAGAGAAGCATCAAAGTTTGAAGACTGGTAGGGAAGTGGCTGCACCATTCCATGTGTGACTTTACATCTCACTTCAGGGATTGAAGAGGCCAGCAATATGGGACATACCTTGGGGCTGTCCCAGGACATCACTAGAAATAAACCAGATTTCAGGGCCAGCTAACCCATACCAGGAATTTCCTCATTCTCAGAGCAACCTGGGGTCAGGGAACTTAACCATTCATTTGTCTTCTAAGCTGTGAATTCCAGGATGCTTCTGTTGGCATGAAAAGGAATCTCACTGTTTGTGTCCAGCTGAGCTTGAGGGAGAAGGCTGTAAAGAAAACTTTAGTTTTGCTATGGGTTTGTCCTCCTGCCCTTTGCCTAGGCCTCCTTAAGGACAGAGAGGCCCTTCTACACCATACATTGCAAACTTTGATTCCTGTTAATTAAGTTCCCTTCAGAATTAAAATGAGCCAGTGCATATTGAGAGTCTATGTGGAACTTCATTTAATAATACTTATTTCAGCTGATTAAATTAGAACATGTTTCTGTTCTCATAAAGATTCTATCCTGGGAAACATTATCTGAAGCAGCTAACAATGTTAACATTATAATTACTTGTATTTATGATATGGTTAGAAACAATTATGAAGTAAATTATCATCATTATTTAAACATTGTTGGGAAATAGTTATTGCAGTTATTGATGTTTGTTTCATATCATGCTGCATATCCATTTAGCAGGGGGAAAACAACCCACCATGAAATTCATAGCTATGCCCTGCGTATTTCAGCTCATAGAAGGTCATTAGAGAGGTGGGAATGGTGCTGTGACCTTTCCTCATTGTGCAAAGATTTAAGCTTAGGTTTTCAGGCAGAGCTCCAGCTGCATGAGGTTTGGTAGTCAGAAATCACTGCATTTGTCAGCTTCTCTCTCCCTCCTGATCTGTTCCTGTAAGTGAACTCCATTTGGTTTAGAAAATACTTTTATTTCCTTCCTTCCTTCCTTCCTTCCTTCCTTCCTTCCTTCCTTCCTTCCTTCCTTCCTTCCTTCCTCCTTCCTTCCTTCCTTCCTTCCTTCCTTCCTTCCTTCCTTCCTTCCTTCCTTCCTTCCTTCCTTCCTTCCTTCCTTCCTTCCTTCCTTCCTTCCTTCCTCTCCTCCCTCCCTCCTCCTCCCTCCCTCCCTCCCTCCCTTCCTCCCTCCCTCCCTCCCTTCCTCCTTCCCTTCCTCCCTTCCTTCTTCCCTTCCTCCCTTCCTTCCTTCCTCCCTCCCTCCCTCCCCTCCCTCCCCTCCCATTCCTCCCTCCACTCCCTTCCCTTCCCTCCCTTCCCTTCCCTCCCTTCCCTCCCGCTAATTAGTTCCTATTAAAAGGTCCAACTCACTATTCCCAAACCACCACTAGACTTTCTTCTTCCTCCTTTTGTTTCCTAATGCAGAGGCATTGATCTCTTTGACTGGCCCAGATCCTTCCAGCATTCATTGTTCTTATTCAGCTTTTATTATACTCGTTGTTCAGACCAGTGACACTGTACTGGAGCATCCTCTGGAGTATTGATTGCTGTGTAAAACTGACAAGCTAATGAGGAAAGCCAGGCAAAGGAAATGCAGAACCTGGTTGTTGGTCTCGGAGTGAGGTGGGCTTTATGCTGTTAATTTAAGAGGGAAGTAACAAGTAACTTGCAGTAGTAGGTGGGGGAAAAGTGCTCAGACCAAGCATGTATCTATCTGCTGTCCTCTGCTTGAGGACAGGCTGAGGGAGCTGGGGTTCTTCAGCCTAGAGGAGAAGACCTCTAGGGGGACCTCAGGGCTGCCTTCCAGTACCTGAAGGGAACCTAGAGGAAGGCTGGAGAGGAACTGTTCATAAGGGTGTCTAGCGGTAGGATAAGGGGGGATGGTTTTAAGACAAGGCAGATTAGGATTAGACTGGATCTTAAAAAGAAGCTCTTCAGTATGAGGGTGGTGAAACTCTGCAACAGGTTGCCCAGGGATGCTGTGGATTCTTCCTTGGAGGTGTTCAAGGCCAGGTTGGATGAAGCCTTGAGCAACTGAGTCTAGTTGAGAGGTGTCCCTGCCTGTAGTGGGGAGGTTGGAGTAGATGATCTCTGAGGTCCCTCCCAACCTAAGACAGTCAGAATTTTGGGGTGGGAGCTGGCCTTTGGTGTAAGTGCCACCTGTGTAAATGCCAAAGGTTCTACAGTGATAGTGCTGGGGTTTCCTGTTTGCTGCCAGCTTTACTGACGTTGGTTTTGTTTGAAACAGCAAAGTCTGGCCAGCAGTTTCCCACATTTCAGTGATCTGTATACCAGCTGAGGGAGCAGACACAAAGCTGCTCCATGGAAAACCATTTGTCAGGTGCTCTGTAAAATTGGGATGTTGAATTTGGGGTTTTTTAATGCAGCTTTGGCTCATGTTTGGTTTGCACACACGTATTTTGTTTTATTGTTTACTTAGTGTGGATAACTTCAAGGGCAATTGTAGAACCCTATATTGGATGGCTGTAAAATGTGTAACTAGTGAAGCAGGGCATGGTGCTGTGCACTGGGAAAATGCTTTTAGTGCTTGAAGTCACACACACTTATTTTTATTTCATGTGAATGGCTGAACACTATGAATTATAGATGTGGGCTGGAAACAGTTATCCTGTTAACTGGTTCAAATGAGAGCAGTTAGAGCAAGTACAGCTATATTCATTTTAGAGCATGTTTATTGTTCTAGTATTGTAAGAAACTGAGAAAGCTAAAGACAACAATTGTGTTTCAGCTGTTGTGTGTGCAGTACAAGTCCTGCAGTTACAGAAGGAAAGAGGTTGGCATGGCTCTGATGGCTTAAAGATAAATTGAGATGATGCTTGATTAAATGTCCGAGAGAAAACAAATAACATTGCAGGATTTATGCAGTTAGGATGAAGAATTTATTATATATACAGTTAAGCAACTCTACTGTAGATGTACTTCCTCATTAAAGAAAATGAATACAGTAATCAAAATAGTTCTAGCATGGAAGCTACAACACAGACTGTAACGGGACTGGGACAGAAAGTAGTTCTTTGACTGGGAAGAACACAACCTGAAACGACAAATCGCAGGTGGCATCAACCAAGGACAGTATAAAACTGTACAGTACAAGCAACACGTTACAATAAGTTATGACCAATAAGGCAGTCTTTCTCATTTAGGACAAAAGGGATAAAAGGAAAAGGTATTAAAATCTCATAAATCCACCATATCTCTTTTCCATCTCTGGGCCCTCTTTGGAATAAGTTTCGCCCTCATCATCTGAAGGGAGAATGGAGTCGGCGAAGCGCTTAAGAAACCCTCCGTATCGTTTCTGGTAGTCCAGCCACCATTCTGGCCTGCCCACTCTTCTCATGAACCCACCATATCTCTTTTGCAGCTCTTTGGCTTCATCTTCCATTTCCGGGCTGCGCTTTACGCTCCTCATGAAGCCTCCGTACCTTTTGCTGATGTCCCCCTCCTTTTCGTTCAGCTCTCTGTATTGCCCTGCCTCAGGGTTATCTCCTGTTCCCAGAAGCTCCTTCAGCAGATCAGAGGAATTAGCGAGGGCATCATCATCTGAGTCTTTCTTCATAAACCCTCCATACCTCTTGGCCAGGACTTCCCCTCCGTTGGCCTCGTCCTCCGGTTCTACCCGGTAGAGCTCGTCCATTTTCTTCATGAACCCCCCATATCTTTTCATGAAGCCTCCATACTTCTTTGCAAGCAGATGGCTCTCATCCAGCTCTTTCTTGTCTCCTGGAGTAATGCTGCCATCCTCGGAAAGATCCAGCTTTGCCAGCTGCAGGAGCTCCTTGCAGGTCTCCCAGGCTTTGGCCGAAGGCAGCTTTCCTTCACACTCCAGTGTACATGCCTGAAAAAAACCAGATGCAGTGTACTGAGAAAGGTTTGATAGTAACGAGCCCCTCACTGCCACCTGGTCTTAGTCCTCTTTGTTTTAAAAAGACCACCAGAGAGCATCTCTCTGTGAGTGGCTTGGAAGGACTGCTCTTTGTGAGCAGCTGATTTGATACCTGTGTGTTCTCCACTTCAAGACACAGAACACCGCAGTCAGGGTGGATCACAGGTCCTGCATGTCAAGGCTGCCCCTCTGTTTCCATTTCAAAGGAAGCCACAGGCAGTTTCCCTTTCTGCTCAGATGCATTACAATATACTTTTGTCCATATTTATTACTTGGGAGCTGAAAACCAGGGGTGGTTTCCTTCGTAATGAAAGTGCAGAAGGGGATTCAATCTTCACAATTACAGGTAACATTCAGAAATCTTAGGAATTCAGAAACTTCAGGGCATTGGCACTGCAAAGAAGCCACTTGTACTGTACTGCTCAGTACCTGAACAGCTCTGAAGGCTGCCTTTCTAACCCCTTGCCATTAGCTTCCCTTCATGGGGCAGTTCTTTCAAATGTATGCCAAATAAAATGTAGAAATACAGACTCTCTTAGGCAGGTTCAAACTTCTGGTGTTGCTAGTCTGACAGACAGGCCATCAGAAAAAGGGGGGGAAAAATCCTAAGCTGTGTTGCCTTTCACTGCAAGGAAAAAAAAATAGGCTAACACATAAGAAGTTTTCAGTACCTGGATGTGTACCTCATAACCTGGCATGTAAAAATAATAACACACACATTAGCTCCTTCTCTCTCTCTTTTCTGTCATGAGAAGCTACTTCTGGTGAAGTCACAAGGACATTGCCCTTAGGAACACATTGTTGAGAGCATATCCTTGCTTTGGGTTTAAGCAGAAGTGCTCAGTGATTCCTGACTCTGTGTAAGGATAGGGTCCAGTCCTCCCTTTGTGTGCTCTCAAATAATCACTGACCTCTCAGGAACCAAACTTTCATTATCATTTAGATGTGCGGAGAGCACGATGCCTCAATACATCGCTGAGGTCAGGAACCGCAGGTGACACTGGCAGGGGACTTGGCAGCCTGCGTTCCACTGTCTGCGGAGCGGTGAGGGACCCAGTTTCGTTATCATTATAATTACAGATATTCTGGGGTTTTCTTGGCATGATTTGCCTTAGGAGACAGCCAAAGGCATCCTTCGGTCATATATCCCTAACTCTCTGTAGTGCCGTGCAACGAGGAAAAGCTGCGGGAGGTGTTGCTGCTCAAACCAGGCTTGAGCATCACTTTCAGTGAGATTCAGCCAAGTTTTCAGGCAGACCCGTCGCTTTTCAGCTGCCTGGAGCGAGCTCATCCTGTCGGGTATCCCAAAACCTGGGGTGGAGGCTGCCCTCCCGTCCCACCCGGCTTCCCCCGACCCTGCCGGGGCTACAGTGGCCGGCAGCAAGCTCTCCTTTCCCCGCAGGGCCGCCCGCTCCGTCTGGGTTTCTCTTCTCCTTTACTTTTACACTCGGCTTTTCGTTGCTCCCCTTGGTGCTGTCCGAGCAGCCTGTCTCCCCACGACCGCCTCTGGCCGTCGGGCAGAGGGAGGGACGGGCGGGTTGGAAGGGATCTGCTCGGGGGCTCGCTGGATTGATATTGGGCTATTCCCCCCTCCTCATCCTGTGACCATCGCTCTAGGGTCCTCTCCTCCAAATCTCTACCCCTCCAGGCAACCCCGGCCGCTTGCCCCTTTATGTACTTTTGTTATTTCGCTCTTTCCCAAAGGTAAGGCACCCACCCCCTGCAAGCCCCCCTTCCCGCTTACCAGGGGGTGGATGCCGGCGCGGGGTCCCAGGCGGTAGGCGCAGGCGGCACAGTCGCGACCGCAGTCTGCCCGTGCCCGCGGCAGCAGGCAGGTGCTGAGCGCCAGCAGCGAGCAGCCGAGTCTCAGGAACAGCGCCATGGGGCTGCGAGAAGAAGAGGTCAGCCGGGAACAGCCTCCCTCCGCTCCCATCCCCGGTTCTCCGCTCCCATCCCTGGTGCTGCCTCCACGGAACGGTCAGCAGCCAGCAGCCTCCCCCAGCTACCTCCCGCGGGCACTTCCTCCCCCAGCTTCGGGGCAGGAAAAGGAGGCACGAAACAGTTAAACGCTGCGGTTTAAAACTGTGTCCAGAGTCTCACGGAACTCCGGTAACACTCGCGTTGTGGAGGCAGGGTGGCTGCGCTTGCAAGGTAAACGGGCGCTTAAAGCAAGCGGACCCTTAGCGGAGCTGCGCCCGGAGAGGAGCAGACCCGAAGGATGCAGCGCCCAAGAATTCCCGTCCGCTGAAAGTCCCCGTCCCAAACCCCTTCATCCCACCGTTCCCGCAACATCCGCGCCTCAAGGGGACAGCGGCGCCGTCTCGGACGGCACATAGCTCCTCCCTGGAAACCTTTCCCATCGTAGAGCCCCGACGTCGCGACCCAGCTCCAGCAGAGCCAACCCCCTGCCCGTCCCTGGTCGTCACTCACACACACGCTCCCGTCCGGGCTCCCTGGAGTCGCTGGGTGCGGAGCGGGCTGTGCCTTGCAGGATCCTCTGCGTCGGAGCCGCTGTTTTTTATAGCGAGGCCGAGCCTCTGGAGAAAGCCCGAGGGGGAGGAACCTGAAGCCCGCGGCCGCTGCTGTCAACCTCGATGAGGGCAGCGTGGGGATGCCGAGCCGGGGGCCCGATGCCGAGCCGAGCGGGTGCGGGCGGCGGCACTTTATAATTAGAGAAAGGGGGGACAGAGCGGCCTCCCCCAATCGCCGTCGGGCTCCCTCTGACGCAGCACCTACGACATCTCCCCCCCTCCTCCCGGCACCACTGCCCCGCTAACGGGGATTGGGATGGGTGGGGGGAGGGTGCCCCTGCCGTCGGGAGGAGCGGGGGACGGGCACCGCGAAAGTTACCGGGAGAAGTTTTCACCGGGAGTGGGCAGGGATGAGGCATCACCCTGACTCACGATGGTGGGGGGGGGGGGTGGGGTGGTGAAGAAGAGGGGCTCCGGGGCTGGCGGCAGCCCTGCTCCGCAGGGGGCTGGATGCAGTGACCTTCAGTGTTGCACAGGGCTTGGGGTTTGGGGTTTTTGGTTGTTGCCTTCTCTCTCTGCCACCCTGCCACCTCCCCCAAGCTGCTGGTATTGAGGGTCCTTCTGCATATGAAACAGCTTGAGGGAAGCAGGTTTTACTGGAGGGAGCAAGAAGACAAGTATTTTGAGTTGAAAAAGCTGGAAGTTCACAGGTATGGATTTGCCTGATTTTTGGTGTCCTGGAAAACACAAATATGAAGGAACCAGACAAAGACAAACCCTCAAGCACTTCTGCACTTCAGTCCCATCAGCTGGGGCAGCTCACTCGGCTCTTCTCCCTTTGACATCCTGGGGACCTGGTGTGGAATGATGATGCTGATCTCTGACACCTCCTGTTTGTAGAGGGCTCTGCCCCAGCTGTGCTGTGTTCCTTAGAGTGTCAGAAGCCACCTTGTATTTCCAGCCTCATATAATTTCTCTCTGGTTTATACCTATTTGCTCATTCAGCATTGTTCTCCTTTCTTCTTCAGGCTGTGTTTCTGGGATGGGATTTTTCTCCCTAGTCCTCATTTTGCTGAGGTGAACAAGTTGTGCTCCTCAGCTTTCCATCTTGAGATGGGTCCTACTCAGGTGAATGTTCTGCTCTGCATTTGCTGTTCTTGGAGTTCATTATTTCTGGGCATGAATGATGGGAACAGTGCAGAGTACATTGGTTGAAATTTCATTAGGGCATTAATGCACAATTATCTCCCCTGGAAGAGGAAAACACCTCAGTTTATACCTCCTCCTTCCCTAATGCTGCAGTACATTGATGCCACACATCTGCTAGCTGAGCTACAGCCAGGTCTTGATCCTTCAGAAAGCAGCACACAGTCTAATACCATTATTGTATGGAAATTGTGTTTTCTGCCACCTGTTATTCTTTACACCAGATATTTGACTAAAGACACTGAAATGAGTGTCTGGATTGTCAGAAACACATCCATTCAAGCTCTTGCCTGTCCTCAGTGTACGTGAGCAGAGAATCAAGCTCTCTAAGTAGTAATATCAGCCAACTTTGTAAATGAACTCTCCAGAGAAGAGGTAGACATTTAAACATCATCCCAGTGGGTGTATTTCTGCTAGCCTGTGAGGGCTCAGCACTTGGAGCAATGTGCCACCAAGTCAGCAGCAATGCCATTAAGTTTGTTCCTAAGATGGTTTGGGAAGCACTGACTGCCTCCAGAGGTGACACATTTAGTGCCCTTTTTTTGTTGTTTTTGCTTTCTAGAGGCAAAGCTTTTTATGGTGAACATCATCAGATGAGTCCTCTGGGTCAATTACCAACCCTCCACTCCACCATCATTTATTGGCTTGCACTCTAATAGCATGGTGTGGTGGGACAGACATCCCAGCAGCCTGCTGATTGTTCCTCCTGCAGCATACATCCCATGCCACTGGGCTCACTGGCTCCTGCTCTCATGGTTCTGCTCACCGGCATCCAAGCTCAGCCTGCCCACTCAGCTGCTCAGGCTGCCGTGTCCTCCAGTGCTCTGTTTAATGTCACTGTGTTTCATCTGGCTGTGATGCAAACCCACCTCTAGGTGTAGCAGTGCTGGCTACACAGAGTCTTCTCCTTCCTCCCAAGGGATGCTAATTTACACAGAGAATGTGTAGCAGTACAAGGAAGAAGTAGTTAAGAAAATATTTCTTGAAGAGCTCATTTCCCCCCCCAGTGTCAGCAGGAGAATGCTCTGTAATTGCCAGTCTGAGTCCAGTTTTGTGTGGGGAAGGTATTTGTGGAGAGAGGATGAAAGCAGGAGAGAATTTGGAAAATTCTGCTATTTGCTATTGTTACTAAAAAGCAGAAACCACATCAGGAGGATTACTCGCTGCAGGAGTGGAGGATAATGTACCCTCAGCAACAGAGGAGTAAGAAACAAAGAGATAAGGGGGCAGGAAAAGCAAGAGAACACTTTTCACAGGGGTAAAGATGCTATCTTGGTGCTCCCTCCTAACTTTATGTGCTGATAAAAACTCCAGCATTTAGATAATCCAGAATTACAACCAACACCAACGGCTTTTCATCTGTCAGCAGCACACACCTGCCTAAAGAAACCTGTTTGTATCTCAGCATTGCTTGCAGCCCCCCAAAGCCCTCTTGTCCTCCACTTTGTCCGGGAGCCCAGACGTCAGCTAGAACAAAGTGAAGTTTAGGCTGGAGGTGAGGAGAAAGTTCTTCACTGAGAGAGTTGTTAGCCATTGGAATGTGCTGCCCAGGGAGGTGGTGGAGTCCCCGTCCCTGGAGGTGTTCAAAAGGGGAATAGACGTGGCACTTGGTGCCATGGTTTAGTCATGAGGTCTGTGGTGGCAGGTTGGACTTGATGATCTCTGAGGTCTCTTCCAACCTTGGTGATTCTGTGAAGCCAGGATGAAATCATCTTCATTTTAGTGACTGGGAGCCCGATCTGAATGATTTCACACTGTCTTGCCAAAAGTGGGCAGCGGAGTGAGACACGAAATCCCTCTCTCTGGGATTTCCCATCAGTATCTTTACCATAGGACCAGGTTTCCTTTCCAAACTCTCCTCGTTGTGCTAATTGAGCTGCTGCAAAATCATTACATGGAGATAGATTTATGGAAATGAGGAGGAAATGTGCTGTTAGCCCCCCAAGCAACCCTCCTCACGAGGCAGAGCTCTTTGGACAGGACTGAAATGAGGAGCAGGGAATGCAAACCAGCATGTTGATTATTTGCTTCAGCTCAGTGCAAAAGGTCACAGCATTGCTTATAAGACCAGTCAGGTTCCATTTAGCTCAGTCTAAATGAGCTTAAGTTTTAATGCAAACTGGTGTCAGAGCTGAGAAAGGCATTGCAGGTCAACTCTCCTATCCCAAACATCATCAAAATAATTGAGAGATGTGAGTTATTCACCTACATAGAATCATAGAATCAGTAAGGTTGGAAAAGACCTCAAAGATCATCAAGTCCAACCTATCACCCAAGACCTCATGACTACTAAACCATGGCACCAAGTGCCACATCCAATCCCCTCTTGAACACCTCCAGGGACGGTGACTCCACCACCTCCCTGGGCAGCACATTCCAATGGCTAACAACTCTGTCAGTGAAGAACTTTCTTCTCACTTCCAGTCTAAACCTCCCCTGGTGCAGTTTGAGACTGTGTCCTCTTGTTCTGGTGCTGGAGAAGAGACCAACCCTCACCTGGCTACAACCTCCCTTCAGGGAGTTGTAAACAGCAATAAGGTCTCCCCTGAGCCTCCTCTTCTCCAGGCGGAACAACCCCAGCTCCCTCAGCCTCTCCTCACAGGGCTGTGCTCAAGGCCTCTCGCCAGCCTTGTTGCCCTTCTCTGTACATGTTCAAGCGTCTCAATGTTTTACAGATACAAGGTATGCATTGCTGCTTGTAAAATAGCCTTTCCAATGCAAGCAAAGGGGCAATGCAGAGAGAGACTCAGTGTGTGGCTCATATGGTATAGCCCAAAGCATGCCTTTACAGGACAAAGTTACTTAAAGTATACCTCTACAGTTCCAGTTCTTCTCTTCTCTATCTCTCTCTCTCTCCCTTAGGATACCTCTGTGTGTATCATTTAAGATATGAAGAGCTAAGAAAGGTATCAGTGATGCAGACATCTCTGCTGAGAGCTGCTACAGACAATCTTTGTGTGAAGAACTGGAATGCTGAACTTTTCATCTCAAGACAGAGCTGGGTCTTAGTAACACTTTTACCCTTAAAAGACACCTCCTATATCTATATCTATATCTATATCTATATCTATATCTATATCTATATCTATATCTATATCTATATCTATATCTATATCATCTCTATCTCTATCTCTATCTCTATCTCTATCTCTATCTCTATCTCTATCTCTATACCTATATCTATATATCTATATCTATATCTATATATCTATATCTATATATCTATACCTATATCTATATCTATATCATCTCTATCTGTATCATCTCTATCTATATAATCTCTATCTCTATATCTACATCTATCTCTATATCTCTATCTCTATATCTAGATCTCTCTCTCTCTCTCATCTATATCATCTATTTCTATCTATCTATATATTCTGCACATTACTTTTCATATATATATATATATTTGTGGAGGACTAATGATGCTAGGGAGATGTTTTCACTGGCAGAACACTGATAGCTACTGCCCCTGTCTGATGGCTGTTGATAAGGGAGAAGGAAGAGGTTTTGTGCTGCTTTCTCTGAGTGTGACATTTGGGGTAAGCATACAGCAAATGCATCTTTTAGTGCATTTGTTTGCCTGCAGTGGTATCAGAGTAGATAAGAACGAAGCAGAGAAGCTTATCCTGTTCTGTGGAGCTGGAAGTTCACTTTATTACCTGCTTCTCTGTTTCTCACAGAGGTAAGAATTGGTCCACTCAAAGATTTCTGGGATCAGACCTGAGCTGCAGTCAGTAGAACGTGCTGCAGAGCAACCAGAACAAGCTGTGCAAGATCTGAATTCGTTACAAAACCATTAAGTTGTTCATCTCCACAGGGGCCACAGGAGAGGTGTTTCTAACAAAGTAAGAAGAAAACAGGCAGCTTGGTAGCAAAATGCATTGTGATGGAATCCAGGCACGCTGATTGTGATTTAAGGCAATAACTACTCCACGTGAGAGGGGTGATTTTCCTCATTTTTTGTTAAATTAAGAGAACTCATCCATAAATGACAAAGGAAAGCATTAGATTCCATCTGAGAGAAGGATTGCAGTGTCTGCTGCACATGTGGAAGGATTAGCTGAAAACTGTGAGAGGTTTTGATCACTTCAGCCACACTAAGGGAAACAAACAAGCAGAGCCTGAACAATGCATTTGCAGTGCAAGCTTCATCTGTTTTCCCAGTATCCCCATTCTTACAGCAGAATCTGGGAGCTTCATTCCCCAGCTGCAGCCCTGCGTTCTCATTGCTAGTATTTTATTGCCCGGTTGGGGAGTGCTGCGCTCACACTTCAGCACGACGCTCAGAGCAAGTTGTTTGTGCAGACTGCAGCTGTAAGGAGAGCCTCACATGCCATGCAGGCAGGGAAAAGGCTGCCTGGATTCGTTCCTGGCTGTGCTCCTCACAGGGAACAGCTTGGTGCTGCGGGCAGGCAGAGGTGACCTGAAACTCCCTTACGTTGGGCAATTTGGAAACATAATTTAAAGTGGTTTCAGTGGTTGCTGCGATTGCCAGCATCCCAGCAGGGAATGTTTTCTGGCCAAGCACCAAGCTCTCTCCTTTCCAGTCCTGCCATGGGGGTGGGCATGACCTCTCTCACGCTGTCTCCAGGCCGTGAAGGGAGCAGCGGAGGGCCACGTGTGTTCTCCCTCTTCTGCTTGTGTGCCAGAGAAGTGATCTGGATAGAATCACAGGATCACAGAATGCCAGGCTGGATGGGACTTCAAGGATCATCTGGTCCAGCCTTTCTAGGTAATAGTCTAGTTGAAATGAGCTGGCCCAGCACCCTTCAAGCTGAGTCTTAAAACTGTCCAGTGCAGGTGAATCCACTACTCCCCTTGGGAAATGATTCCAATGTCCAATGACTGTCCTCATGGGGAAACATTTTCTTCTGTAGTCCAGCTGGAACCTTCCCAGCAGTAGCTTGTACCCATTGCCCCTTGTCTTTTCCATGCAAAAAGAGACTCTCCATCTTCTTGGTAGCCACCCTTTAGGTAGCACTTATGACCCCCACATAGCAGTGAGGGTCATACTTTGTTGTGTTACACCTCTGCTGGAAATTCCCCCATCTACACTGGGAGCCTGTCTGCCCACGTACAAGCACCATGGAGCTTCTTGTGCTCTTACAACACACCTTGGACTACCACTGGGCCAAATCCCTCAGCTGCAGAAGCAACTTTATGCCCCTTTATGGTTGAGTTCACTCTAGATTAGCTACAGCCAGGGTTGTAATCCCTGTGGAAGTGCAAATACTAAACAGATGATGTTCATGCAACAAAACAAGAGAGGGAAAAAATGGAGTGGGAAAGGTGCTCAAAGTTCAGGGTTCTCAAAAGTACCAAACCTGCAGCAGCAAGCAGCTGATTGAAGTGCTCTGCTATTTTCTTGTGGCAATAACTAACATGACTCATTTGTCTGATCAGCTTGGCTTTGATGATTAAACTAGGCTGCAGTTTCCAGAATATCCAGGATTGGTTTGGTGTGTCCTCTGTTTCTATACTTTGTGCTAAAAGTGGATTTAATGTCTGTGCCAACAAAGTGATGCCAGAGTTTGGAGAAGCTTCTTTTTTTTTTCAATTGATGTTTTCCTGCTGGTTCTTTTAGTGGCAGTTTAGCTCTGGGGCTAAAAAAAAAAGGGAGCAGCAGCAAGCTGCTTGTTGGAAAGACTGCAAAAAATAAATATTAATGAATGAAATGATAGGAAAGTAAAGGATGTGGCAAAAAATAATTGGCAGCCGTGCTGCCTGATCAAAATACCACCCCAAACAGGAGGAAGCAGGAGGCTCTCGAGGAGGCCAGGCTGCTTCTAGGCAAGGGTATAGTATCACAGTATCACAGTATAACCAAGGTTGGAAGAGACCCCAAGGATCATCAAGTCCAACCTGTCCCAACAGACCTCACAACTAGACCATGGCACCAAGTGCCACGTCCAATCTCCCCTTGAACACCTCCAGGGACGGCGACTCCACCACCTCCCTGGGCAGCACATTCCAATGACGAATGACTCGCTCAGTGAAGAACTTCCTCCTCACCTCGAGTCTAAACCTCCCCTGGCACAGCTTGAGACTGTGTCCCCTTGTTCTGGTGCTGGTTGCCTGGGAGAAGAGACCAACCCCCTCCTGGCTACAACCTCTCTTAAGGTAGTTGTAGAGGGCAATGAGGTCACCTCTGATCCTTCTCTTCTCCAGGCTAAACAACCCCAGCTCCCTCAGCCTCTCCTCATAGGGCTTGTGCTCAAGGCCTCTCACCAGCCTTGTTGCCCTTTTCTGGACACGTTCAAGTATCTCGATGTCCTTCTTAAACTGAGGGGCCCAGAACTGGACTCAAGGTGTGGCCTAACCAATGCAGAGTACAGGGGCAGAATGACCTCCCTGCTCCTGCTGGCCACACTATTCCCAATACAGGCCAGGATGCCATTGGCCTTCTTGGCCACCTGGGCACACTGTTGGCTCATGTTTAGGTGGGTGTCAATCAGCACCCCCAGGTCCCTCTCTGTTTGGCAGCTCTCCAGCCACTCTGACCCCAGCCTGTAGCTCTGCATGGGGTTGCCGTGGCCAAAGTGCAGCACCCGGCACTTGGACTTATTAAATGCCATCCCATTGGACTCTGCCCATCTGTCCAGTCGGTCGAGGTCCCTCTGCAGAGCCTTTCTACCCTCTAACTGACTAACATCTGTTCCCAACTTGGCGTCATCTGCAAACTTGCTGATGACTGACTCAACCCCCTCATCCATATCATCAATGAAGATGTTAAAGAGGATGGGGCCCAGCACCGATCCCTGGGGGACGCCGCTGGTGACTGGCCGCCAGCCGGACGCGGCACCATTCACCACCACTCTCTGGGCTCGGCCCAGACCACTGTCACCAGTTTGGCTGTTCAGCTCCTGGCTTCAGCACTTGGGTGAGGGCTGGGTGTTGTTGCACAGCTGCTTTGCCCCCCTTTGGAGATGGGATCTCTGAAGTAATTTAAAACGGTGTGTAACGGTTTGAAACGGAGGTTCAGTTTTAATCATCTGCTCCCTCTTTGACCTCGTGAAGAGAAACTCTTCCTTCTGTTTGAGATGTGATTAGTATCTGTTGTGCAGTTAGCTGAGAACATGAGAAAGTTGTGGGGGAATAGTAGCTGAAGAGCAGTGATCTAAGTATTAACTAACTGCTGCTGTTATGGATCACTGCTTCTTGAACATCGACGGAAAATAGAAAGCAATTACAATATGTGATAGGGAAGAAACTCGTGGCATTAGTAGCCATGATGATATGTCCTTTACAGGCTACTCTTCCTTTCTTTTGTTCCACCTTTTCTGAGCAGGAGGAAAAGGTTACAGGCACTTTGCTGCCTCGGGTCATCTGGGCATCTTGAGTCACCCCCAAGTGCCAGCATTTAACTACCTCTTTAGAAACATAACACACAAAGTCAGGAGAGGTTTTCAGTGCTCCACCTTTCCCTGCTTGTTCAGAGGCACCTCCTTGCTTATTCTTATCTGATCTCTACCCAGGAACCAAGCTTCCCACGTCCTGATCCCGTGAAGAATCATTTCGTGGCCAAGGAGTACAAAGTGTCACCCCTCAGAAATTTAACGCCAGTGTCTTGGCTGGGCCAGACTCATGTAGCTATAGCAATGCCACATTTTGTATTCCAGATGAAGTTCAGATCTACTTTCCCTTGTCTGTGTGTCATGTACTCATGCTAATATTTTTTCCAGTCTGCCAGCTTTTATGGCACTGATCTTTGTTAGTCGCTGTGCATCATTTGATTTAATTCCATTACAGACAATGATTTATGGCTGCTTTATTCGAAAGGCAAAACAGCCAGGGAAGCAGCAGCTAGGTGCAGGGCTGTGAGCAGTGGCACTAAGCTGAGCTAACAGCTGATGTACTTTTCAGGAAACCTTTTTGACATAATGAAGGGCTTGGAGTGTCCCCCCCCCCAGATTAGGCTGCGTATGAGGTAAGTGGTGGCACCCTGATTGCTTGATTTCTTTTCAGACAGGTGATTTAATTATGCAGAGGGGGAGCAGTCTATCAGTGCAGTAAGGATCTTTAGGAAAGGTCACCCTACCTCTTATTTGGATGCTTCTCAGCATATTGAGCAGGGAAGTCATTGTGCCCCTGTGCTCTGCACTGGTTAGGTCACACCTTGAGTCCTGTGTCCAGTTCTGGGCCCCTCAGTTTAAGAAGGACATTGAGACTCTTGAACATGTCCAGAGAAGGGCAACGAGGCTGGGGAGGGGCCTTGAGCACAGCCCTGTGAGGAGAGGCTGAGGGAGCTGGGGTTGCTTAGCCTGGAGAAGAGGAGGCTCAGGGAAGACCTTATTGCTGTCTAAAATTACCTGAAGGGAGGTTGTAGCCAGGAGGGGGTTGGTCTCTTCTCCCAGGCAAGCAGCACCAGAACAAGAGGACACAGTCTCAAGCTGCACCAGGGGAAGTTTAGGCTCGAGGTGAGGAGAAAGTTCTTCACAGAGAGAGTTGTTAGCCATTGGAATGTGCTGCCCAGGGAGGTGGTGGAGTCACTGTCCCTGGAGGTGTTCAAGAGGGGATTGGATGTGGCACTTGGTGCCATGGTTTAGTCATGAGGTCTGTGGTGACAGATTGGACTTGATGATCTTTGAGGTCTCTTCCAACCTTGGTGATTCTGTGATATTGCACTGAGAAGGTACCTGTAAGCCCGTGAATGCCTATACACTGCCGATCAGCCTTGCTGCAGAGGTTGTGCATTCTGTTACCAGTGCAAAGCCAAACTTGTCTTACAAGCATCGAGAAAAATTCAATTTCTTTCCCACCCCAGTGCATGTTTGCTCAGTTTTAAAGTATCTATACACTTCCCATCCAAGCACCTGCACTGAACAGGCTGGTCAGTGCCACTCCTGTGAGGGCAGTACTCTGTCTGCTTGGGGCATGAACGTGTTCATCGGTGTAATTTCCTGCTGAAGCCATGTTACCTGAATTGCCTCCCTCTCAGTCAATCTGTTTATCTCTCTCTTCCTTCCCTCCCCTCCCCCATCCCCATGTACCATTCACTTCTGTGTGTTCTCCCATGCTTTGCACTTCCCTGGTTTTACTTCGTCAGTTTTCTCCTCTAACCGTGTGGAGGTGATCCTCTCCTGAAAGCCTGCTTCACATAACTAAACCTCTCAAGGGGTGACCTTTCCAAAAATGTGACATTTCTTTGTTATCTCAGGTTTGCATCACACCCTGATCTCACAGGGATTATCCATTGCTTTAAGCCAAGGTTGTGCATGAGCAGTGAGAAGATCAGAACCTTGAGATTCCCATTTCCTTGTCCTCTTGAATGACATTTCCCATTTTACATCTAAACTGCTGCATTTCAGGCAGCATTATAGAATAGGCAACCATTTCTTTTGCTGTCAAAACACAGTTTATGTGACCATATTTTAAAGTGGTGATGTATAGAGATTTCAAGGACTTCTATTGTCTCATATACAAAATTCATGGGCTATAGACTCTGCCTGTAACTTTAATCCTGCTGCATTAAAGTTGCATAGTTATAATACATATATGTATGTTAAAAAAACCAAACCTGTATAAAACTGAATCAATTCTTCCTATTTAAATAGGTAGTTACATTTATTTTCAAGCCAGATAAAGCCTTAGAACAGAACAGAATAGAATAGAATAAACCAGGTTGGAAAAGACCTTTGAGATCATCGAGTCCAACTTATCACCCAACACCATCTAATCAACTAAACCATGGCACTAAGTGCCTCAGACAGTCTAGTCTTAAACACTTCCAGCAATGGTGACTCCACCATCTCCCTGGGCAGCACATTCCAATGGGCAATCAATAGAATAGAATAGAATAGAATAGAATAGAATAGAATAGAATAGAATAGAATAGAATAGACCAGACCAGACCAGACCAGACCAGACCAGACCAGGCTGGAAGAGACCTTCAAGATCATTGCGTCCAACCTATCATCCAACACCACCTAATCAACTAAGCCATGGCACCAAGCACTCCATCAAATCTCCTCCTAAACACCTCCAATGATGGTGACTCCACCACCTCCCTGGGCAGCACATTCCAATGGGCAATCACTCTCTCTGTGTAGAATTTCTTCCTAACATCCAGCCTAAACCTCCCCTGGTGCACCTTGAGACTGTGTCCTCTTGTTCTGGTGGTGGTTGCCTGGGAGAAGAGACCAACTCACCCCTGGCTGCAACCTCCCTTCAGGTAGTTGTAGACAGCCATATGGTCTCCTCTGAGCCTCTTCTTCTCCAGGCTAAGCAACCCCAGCTCCCTCAGCCTCACCTCACAGGGCTTGTGCTCTGCTGCTTGAGTGTTCCTTTGTCACGCAGCAGCTTCTCTGGTTCTATTGCAGGCCACTTCTCATGCTTCATGTTGATGGGTGTGTGTGTGTGTGTGTGTGTAATCTTAGTTCAGTTTCTTGAAGTTTCCAAATCAATTCTGTATCCAAGTTTTCACAATGTAGGGGAGGGCAGATAATGATCAGCAAATGCTAACTGCCTGTCACAGGAACTGTTTATGAAAACAAGAGAGCTCTCTAGAAGAAGCTGTCGGTAGCGTCATGGCTATGAAATTTCATTTCCATTGATTAGACAATCATGTCTTTTACTGTTCAGGGACAGGGAGACAGAAAACATCAACTTTTCACAACACAAATCCCCAACTTATTCATTTTAGCAGAGGCAACTGAGAGGCAGCGGGATGCAGAGCAGACAAAGGAAAGAATAAATGCATGTGATTATAGATCTCAGCTGAAGCAAGCAGAGCTTTGCCTAAGGTATGTCTACATTTGTCAAACCCAAGGCAAAGTCTGATAAATAATTTGGAGCTGCAGTTTGCAAGGCTTGCTCAGACTAAGCTTATTTTAGATGATTTGCCATCCATCACTCACTCCATCTTGGGTTTACAGCAAGACAGGTTGGATAAGACAGGATCCCTTGCACAAATACCTTTCCTCCACTTCAGACTGCACTTCATAGTCTGTTATATGTACTCCTCAAACTAAAAAGCAATTGTCTTTATACTGAATTAGTCCACATGGAACCAACCTTGGGGAAGCAACCTGGATTTCAAACTCACTCAGTAGCAGCATGTCAGCTTGGTAAGTCTTGCCTGATAATAAAAATCTCAGTGACAGAATAAATGTTTCCATTTCTTATTTTAAAGATGACTCTCAAGGGATGAGAATCTGTTTATTCATCAGGTAGGTCTTTAAACAAAATGCAGTCACAGAATCACAGAGTCACCAAGGTTGGAAGAGACCTCAAAGATCATCAAGTCCAACCTGTCACCACAGACCTCATGACTACTAAACCATGGCACCAAGTGCCACGTCCAATCCCCTCTTGAACACCTCAGGGATGGTGACTCCACCACCTCCCTGGGCAGCACATTCCAATGGCTAACAACTCTCTCTGTGAAGAACTTTCTTCTCACCTCCAGCCTGAACTTCCCCTGGCACAGCTTGAGACTGTGTCCTCTTGTTCTGGTGCTGCTTGCCTGGGAGAAGAGACCAACCCCCTCCTGGCTACAACCTCTCTTAAGGTAGTTGTAGACAGCAAGAAGGTCTCCCCTGAGCCTCCTCTTCTCCAGGCTAAGCAACCCCAGCTCCCTCAGCCTCTCCTCACAGGGCTGTGCTCAAGGCCTCTCCCCAGCCTCATTGCTCGTCTCTGGACACGTTCAAGGGTCTCAATGTCCTTCTTAAACTGAGGGGACCAGAACTGGAGACAGGACTCAAGGTGTGGGCTAACCAGTGCTGAGTCCAGGGGCACAATGACTTCCCTGCTCCTGCTGGCCATGCTATACCTGATACAGACCAGGATGCCATTGGCCTTCTTGGCCACCTGGGCACACTGCTGGCTCATGTTCAGCCTACTGTCAGTCAGTACCCCCAGGTCCCTTTCTGTTTGGCAGCTCTCCAGGTTTCTGCAGGACCCACATGGTCCGTGGTGTTGTTCAACGTGACTGCAAGACAAATTTGGCCCCAAAGAAAATGACTCATGTTAGTCTCCCTTTGCAGTCATTTTAATAATGAAGCAATTAGAACTGAGCCTGGCTGTTTCTCTTCTTTCTTTCTGCCCAGACCACTGACAGCTCTATTTTATGCCAACCCACTGGCACCATGTCCAGTTAGCTGATGGCTATCTTGTTAACAAGAGGATTTATGACTTTTTCTTCCCCCTCTCCAAGTAGTTAATACTCTACACAATCCTTTTATACAGCTGTGGAATTGAGAGGACTTGTGCACAGTTTTCCCACTTAAATATTAGACATAGTGATCTTTACAGCAGTTATTGAAAGGTGAAAGATGCAGAAAGCTAAGAAATGCTTCCTTGTATTGAACAAACCCCCTGCAGGATAAGAACTTCATTGATCTGAGTGCTGCATCTGTCCCAGGCAGACTGGGAGTCTGCAGAGTCCTGTGTGCTCCTGACAGAAAGCAATCACTCTGGGAGAATGGTTTTGGGGAAGGCTCTGACCTGGGTTTGTTCATGTGCAGGCTCACAACATGCTCTTTGATGGAGGGTAGCCAGCAAACACCTGAGGTTTGTAGAGATTCTTGACTGAAGAACACAACTCCTGTTTTGTGAAACTGAAATCCTCATTCTCTTTCTAGCACATCTGTAGACAGCAGCCTGAGTGCCTGCCTACCTCTGCAGTCCTGTAGTCAGGGGGTGATGACTGCTGAGCCCTCGAAATCAGTGGGAGCCGCAGGTCAGACGTAGCTGTGAACAGTGATTCTCTGTTGGTGTCTCTAGCTTGATCATCCCTGGCATTGTGCTGGTGAAAAACAAGGAGGCATCTGGATGGAGACTGAGGCATTTTGTCTTTGTTAAAGTGAAGCAGAAGAACTCATGATCATAAACCAAGCTAATGTTGTAATTCCCTCCCCCAGTTACATAATTCCCTCTTCCTTCTCTCATGCTAATAAAATGAGCCATCCTGGCTTAGCCCAGTGATCCATTTCGTTCATCACCCAGTACCCCACTGTGTCCATAAGCACTTGGTTACATCACTGTCTAGGAAAGTGCAAGCACAGGCCAAGCATTTGCAATATTTCCCTCTTATGTTTTCTGAACCTTTAGTTATTTCAGCACAGAGGCCTCCTGAGCTGGCTTGGTGTCTGTGTGTCCCGTAGCAGAGGACTCCTTTCCCATCAGCCTTGTCAAGCTTTAGTGTTCACAGGGTCATCTCTCCAGGACCTCTGCAGATCCACTGCTACACGTGGGACCACCAGCTTCATGGAATGGTTGGGTTTGGAAGGGATCTTTGAATCATAGAATTCTTAGGGTTGGAAGGGATCTCAAGGATCATCTAGTTCCAACCCCCCTGCCATGGGCAGCGACATCTCACACTAGATCAGGTTGCTCACAGCCACATCCAATCTGGCCTTAAAAACCTCTAGGGATCTCAAAAGATCATCCAGTTCCAACCCCCTCTGCCATGGGCAGGGATACCTTCCACTAGACCAGGTTGCTCCAGGTCTCATCCAGCCTGGCCTAGAGCACTTCCATGGATAGGGCAACCACAACCCCTCTCAGCAACCTGTTCCAGTGTCCTACCACCCTCACTGTAAAGAATTTCTTCCTAATATCCAGTCTAAATCTACCTTCATGGTGGTAGTGCGTTCATTTTCCTCACCACAGAAAGACAGAATCTCAAATCCTGATTGAATTCTATCCTGTGGTTCCACGTTGAGGACGTGGCAGCTCTCTTTCTCTTGCTCTGATTTCCAAATAATTTGGTGTCAAAGAACAAGGTCCCCCAAGAGCACAACTGCTTCACTTTCTAGAAGGCAAATGAGGTTATGTTAAATCTACTGTGTCTGCTCCATCAGCTGAGAAGCTGTTCCAGTGAGACAACTGCCAGGGGGATTTTCTTATAGCTGCTACTCCCGGGAGATGTTGGGATGAAGAACTTATGACTGGAAAGGGTCTGTGGAGCTGGGGTTTTGCTGGAATTCATTTAGTATGCAAATTCATGGACTTAAACACATGGCAAGCAATGTGTATCCCCCCTGATTTGCAGCAGAGATCCCCAAAGACTCCCTCTCCTGCTTTTATCCACGCTCTCCAGTGCTACAACAGGGATTACTTGTCTGCAGCCATGCAGGGTTTAGCAGAACTTGAGAACAGTTGCACAGCTCTCACAAACAAAACACCATTTAGCAAAATATCTTCACTGAATGCAGAAGATCCTGAATCATACAATCATAGAAGCAGTCAGGGTTGGAAGGGACCACAAGGATCATCCAGTTCCAACCCCCCTGCCATGGGCAGGGACACCCCACACTAGATCAGGCTGGCCAGAGCCTCATCCAGCCTGGGCTTAAACACCTCCAGGGATGGGGCCTCAACCACCTCCCTGGACAACCCATTCCAGGCTTCACCACTCTCATGGTGAAGAACTTCTTCCTCACATCCAGCCTGAATCTCCAGCTTCATTCCATTCCCCCTAGTCCTAGCACTCCCTGAGATCCTGAGCAGTCCCTCCCCAGCCTTCTTGTAGCCCCCTTCAGATCCTGGAAGGCCACAATGAGGTCACCAGACTGAACAGCCCCAACTCCTTCAGTCTGTCCTCACAGGAGAGGTGCTCCAGCCCTCTGACCATCCTCGTGGCCCTTCTCTGGACACCTTCCAGCACCTCCAGATCCCTCTTGTAACAGGGGGTCCAGAACGGGATGCAGTACTTCAGGTGGGGTCTCACCAGAGCTGAGTAGAGGGGCAGAATCACCTCCCTTGATAAATGTTTAGGTTCATTTCAGTACTGCTCTGCTGAAGTTCTTTAGAACCTGGTTGCTTGAATCCCTCTGAGGGATATTAATAAGCCTGGATTTTCCACAAAAGGAAATATGTTTTCCATGGCACTGGGCAATGGATGTTTCACTTCCCAATTTCCACCCAGCATTTTCTGCCAGCTCATGTCTGATCTGAGAAGTCATCAAATGCTTCTTGAGGACCCCAACTAAGTGTAATGAAAAATCAATTCACTGCACCTCTTTGATGTTTGGCCTACAACCAAGGAGGAAATATTAGTTAGAACGCTGGTGTCATTCCATGTGGAATTATTCCTTTGATGAAAACCATCAGCACTCTAGTTCTGCTTATTATGTGGCTTTGTATGCCCTGTGCACATGAAATCAGAGGTACTTGTGCAGGAGCTGTTGGCTTTGATTTAGCATGAAAGCAGGGAGTTTTGTACCTTCTTGCTGCCAGGGATTTAAAAATACCCCAAACCAATTAAAACAATGTGGTGACCCTTTTGGGTTCATCAGTGGGGTATTAATGTACAAACCAACAGGACTACAGAACCTTGCTACATCCTTACCTTGGGATGGAAGCTTCTCCATGGTTTTGGGGGCTTCAAATGAAAGAGAGGAAACTTTTGGTGAAGGTTTGGTGCCTGCTCTGTTGGGAATGGTCTAGGGCAGAGCTGTTGAGCTGCAGGTCTGAAGTTTAGAAGTAGCTAACTTCCACAGGAGTGAGGGATTGCTTCTTTTTCCATGAGTTGATTTTGGTGCCCAAGCAGTCACAGACTTGTGACATCCCAGAATGGGAGGGGTTGGAAAGGACCCCTGGAGATCCTCTGGTCTGACCACACTGCTCAAGCAGCTTGCCCAGTCTGCTTGGGGTGGAAAGTCACATGTTGTCATTTGGACATTAGGAGGAAGTTCTTTACAATGAAGTTCTTTACAAAGAGGAAAAAGAGGAGGGGGGGAGAAGTGGGGGAGGAGGAAGGGGAGCAGGGTGGGGCTGGGTGTGTCAGGGTGCATCCCGGGCAGCAGCCAGTCAGATGAGGCCAGCCGCGTTGAGAGGCATCTCCCCAGTGGCTGGGTGGCAGAAAGCCTCAGTGTTCCAAGTTCTTTACAACTGCAACAGCTCGTCCAGAGAGGTGGTGGAGGCTCCATCCCTGGAAACGTTCAAGGTCGAACTTGATGGGGCCCTGACCAACCTGATCTAGTTAAAGATGTCCCTGCTCAACACAGGTGGTGGAGTCACCGTCCCTGGAGGTGTTCAAGAGGGGATTGGATGTGGCACTTGGTGCCATGGTCTAGTAGTGATGAGGTCTTGGGTGACAGGTTGGACTTGATGATCTTTGAGGTCTTTTCCAGCCTTACTGTGATGCTATGATTCTATGATTCTGTCCCCTCCATCCTCCCACCCCACCTGCCCTAGGCTACCAATCCCACTGCCCTTTCCAAGCACCTCCATCAGCCCTGCACACAAGTGAAAGTGCCACCACTGCTGGTTTGGTTGAAACTAACTCAGTCCCTGCCAGCTGGTCCGCTGGGGTGAACTCCTCAGCTCTCACACTGCAATCTGACAGAGATGCTGAAACCCACAATCAATCCCAAACTGTCTCACAGACTTTGAATGCATCAAGCTGTCTTTCAGCCAGCACACTCCAGATGTTGCACAGTATATTGACATTTCAGATCAGACTGAAAACTGAGGATGAAAGAAGATCATAACTAATCAATACTGAATTGAAGAGAAGAGCACCTGAAAGGAAGGTAGGTGCAGCAGTGCCTTTGTTGCCAGGCCTTACTCAGATTTAACTCAACAACATTTCCTATTTTAGTGTGTGCCAAATACCTCAGCACGTTCCTGAGCACCACGCCAAAGAAACACAGGCAAGAGCCACGTGGCAAAGGCAAGGCTTAGGTGTCTGTGCAGTTGGTGCATGGTGTTTATTCTCCTCTGCACAGAAGCAGTAGACACATGTGGATTACCACCCCACAGCCCACCTGAATCCATCCAGTCAAGCAGATCTATTTCTGTGACCAACAGCAGCCAGAGAGCAGTGCAGCTAACATCCATCAGAGAATCATTAAAGTTGGAAAAGACCTCTTAGATCACCAAGCCCAACCTTCTACCCAGCACCTGCATGATTAGACCACGTCCTGAAGTGCTACATCTACTTACTTTTTAACACTTCCAGGGATGGTGACTCCACCAGTTCCCTGGGCAGCCTCTTCTAATGCCCCACCACTGTTTCAATAAAGAAATTCTTCCTAAAGTCCAAACTTGAGGTCAGATAGTAGCTGGATATTAGTCCAACGATGAGTTCAAACAGCCCAGCACCCATTTACTGTTGGGTCTGGTAGGAGCATCCCATCCACACCTGGGACAGAGCTTCAGTCCATACATGTGGATTAACATGGAGATGGCTCTGCTGCCAATCCTGACAGCACCAGCATGCTTGAAACCAGGCTGGCTGGGAATACACTGACAAAGTCAAACACCATCCTTTATAAACCAGCCCCAAAAGTGCTATTTTGAACCTCAGCTCCTCACTTGTGGAGCATGAATGAATGTACCAACTGCCTGGTACAACCAGACCTACTGACTGCATTCCAGTGCCTCCAGGAGTGAAGATGGATGTGTTTGCAGGTGTCCACAGCAGTTTCTTGGGGTCACTTGTGCCAGGCTCAGAGTTCTTTGGTCTCTCCAAGTTCAGCATGTCTTCAAGAACTTTACAGTGCCTGATTCTGAGCTTGTGGGAGCCACACACTGAACAAGTTAAGCAATTGACAGTCGGGGCCCTCAGTGTCTCTGTTATTCATTGGAAACAAAAGGCTGTGCTTTTCCTGGACTTTGCTAGCCTGGATCAGCATTTTGCCAGCCCCAGAGTCCAAATCTGAGCTCATCCAAACTTTGGGAAAGATGGATCTGGCTCCCAGCCCTGTATTTCAAGGCCCTCTTCAATCTAGTGCTAGCAAAGGGAGGTTTTTTAATGCTAATTCCTCACTTTCTCATCAACTAATGGAACAAAAAGGAGGGAAAACTATCTGAGTCCTAGGGATATTATCTTCCCTTTCTTTTGGAAATACACAGATGATGAACCAATCAGGCTGTGAATGATAAACAACTGCTTTAAATAGATAAGAAGCAAATAGGCAAAGAGACAATAAGGTTATTAAGGGATAATACTGGGACAACTGAGTGGCAGATGATTATCTGAAGTTCATTTAATTTCAGATGCAGCATTTCGTTCATGTTCATGCCTAAAATTTTCCTTTCCCCCCTTTTGTTCACATGCACTTCATGCAGGAAAAAGGAGGGGGGGGAAAAGGGGTGGAGGGTGATGTAAATTCAAACTGCAGAATTTGCCATCATCCAAAGCAAAAGTGAAACAACTCACGAAAACCAGGACTTTGTCACAGGTTTCCCAGGTCACTTGCAGAGGCTTTCATGCAGATTGTTACCTCTTGTCTTGCTGTTCTAGCTTTTCAGATAGAAGCCAGCACTGGGTGACACAGGAGCAGTGCAGTGCAGTTGCTAAGTCCTGCCCATGTGCCTGCTGCTGGAACCTGGGCTGGCTCTCTTCCTTCCCTCCTGCCTCAGAGCGTGGGCACAGATCATGGAATCATCGATTGCATCAGGTTGGAAGGGACCTTCCAAGGTCATCTGAGAATCACAGAATCAATAAGGTTGGAAAAGACCTCAAAGATCATAGAATCAAGATCTCAGATCATCTGTCCACTGTCACACACCTCATGACTAGACCATGGCACCAAGTGCCACATCCAATCCCCTCTTGAATGCCTCCAGGGACAGTGGCTCAACCACCTCCCTGGGCAGCCCGTTCCAATGGCTAACAACTCTCTCTGTGAAGAACTTTCTCCTCACCTCAAGTCTAAACTTCCCCTGGCACAGCTTGAGACTGTGTCCTCTTGTTCTGGTGCTGATTGCCTGGGAGAAGAGACCAACCCCCTTTTGGCTACAGCCACCCTTCAGGTAGTTGTAGAAGCAATAAGGTCTCCCCTGAGCCTTCTCTTCCCCAGACTAAACAATCCCAGCTCCTTCAGCCTCTCCTCGTGACAGAAGCCACTGCTGCTTCTGCCCCACCGTGGGTACAAGGGGTAGTGTCACTTGTGTGAGGTTGGTGTGAACTGGGATGACTAAAATTCCCCTTGTAACTCCTCATCTCCAGGAGTGGGAGCTGTAGCAGGCTGAAGTAAACAATAATTATGTTTCCTACCCCAGGCTGTAAACTGTGAAGATGGGAGAGCTGTCACGAGACTGCTCAGCCGTGGTGCGAGCTGGTGCTCCGGGTGCTGGACCAGATGAGCAGCTGGCAGGGGTGGGCAACTGCTCCATCCTCATTCAGGAAAATCAGCTTTTTCTCCCCTAACGTGGTAGATATTTCTGTCAAAGCAATCAGCAGTGAACCAGTTAATGATGCTGCCAGTGAGAGCCCTGGGCTTCTGGAGGAGCACCCCACAGCAGACCTCACTCAGAGCTCTTCTTGCTGCCGCCGAGCAGGGCACGTGGCTGCCAGGTTGCCGCCTGTGCACTCCCGGTTGTGTAACATCCCTCCTGCAGCTAAAGCAATTCTGTACTTGGAAAATTAATATTATTCACTGGTTGCTTTTTTTCTTCTGTGTTTTGTTGTCTTTTTGGTGGTTTTTTTTTTGTTCTTACCCATCTTTTAATGTGCTTTAACAGCTGGAGATGAGGAGAAGGCAGCACCAGGAGAGCAGCCAGCTCTCTGCAGACAAGGCAGGGAGTGCTCCGGGGACTACCTCTGGCCCATGGATGACAGATGGGAACTTATGGGCTATAACTTAACAGATGGATCACAGCTCTGTTTTTCACTTCCATGGAGAGAATCAAATGGTTGTGGGGCAGCTAAATAAAAGCAGCTAATCAGAAAGATCTGTGATTCAGTGTAGTCACTCGGGAGGGTGTAATTTGCAGGGCTGAAAAACTTGTGGCAGTGACTAATGTGTAAAAGTGATGGCAAGAAAGATGAATTATTGCCCTGATTCACATGCCAGCAAACTGTATTTCATCAAACAAGCATCTCTTTGGGGGTGGGTTGGTTTTTTTTTGGTCTGCCACTCACAAACATTTTATTTTCTTTCTGTGAAAAAGCATGATTTTGCTTCAGACAGTGGAAATTTAATCCCCTGTGGAGCCTCAGGTAGGGCTGCAATGCTGTGTTTTGGTGTGGCAAGCTCCACGCACATTTATACAGAGACAAATATGTTCCTTACCCCCACTCGAAAGTAGCTTCTGTCTTTGCTTTGCCAGCTGCCCCTGAACTGGCAAAATCAGCAAGCACTTTCATGATCTCTGCCCATCCCTGGGCCTTTGCACCCTGGCAGGATGTGGCACATTTGAGTACCTGCCACTGCTGATAATGTGATGGCTTTTTGGTGTGCATTCTGTGAATGCTTGCCATGGTAAGAGATGATTTTTGCTTTTGTTATCTCTACATAGGCAGCAGGTTGAGGGAGGTGATTCTCCCCCTCTGCTCCACTCTGCTGAGAACCCACCTGGGTTGTATTGTATTGTATTGTGTTGTGTTGTATTGTATTGTATTGTATTAGGGGGGTTGGATGGTTGATAGGTTGGACGCGATGATCTTGAAGGTCTCTTCCAACCTGGTGTATTGTATTATTGTATTATTGGAATACTGTGTCCAGTTCTGGAGGCCCTACTACAAGAAGGATCTGGAGGTGCTGGAAGGTGTCCAGAGAAGGGCCACGAGGATGAGCGGAGGGCTGGAGCACCTCTGCTATGAGGACAGACTGAGAGTTGGGGTTCAATCTAGAGAAGGCTCTGAGGAGAACTTCTGGTGGCCTTCCAGTATCTGAAGGGGCTACAAGAAAGCTGGGGAGGGACTTTTTATGTGTCAGGGAGTGATAGAACCAGGGGGAATGTAAGAAAACTAGCAATGGGTAGATTGAGATTGGATGTCAGGAAGAAGTTCTTCCCCATGAGGGTGGTGAGACACTGGAACAGGTTGCCCAGGGAGGGGGTGGAAGCCTCATCCCTGGAGGTTTTGAAGTCCAGGCTGGATGTGGCTGTGAGCAACCTGCTGTAGTGTGTGGTGTCCCTGCCCATGGCAGAGCGGGGTTGGAACTGGATGATCCTTGAGGTCCCTTCCAGCCCTAACAATTCTGTGCTTCCTGTGAAGCATACAGCAAATGCTGCCCATGAAGTACATTCAGTACTTTGCTGCTTACATTTCCTAGTAGATTTCAAGACCTTTCATAGTCACACAACTTAGCAAAAATAAGTGAGATGCAACAAAGTCATCTGGGGGAATGGAAACCCAAAGGGTACTCTAAATTCCCTACTCTCCCCAATTCACTTATCAGGCACTAAGAGAAAGTGTGGTTTAAGCAAGTCAGCTTTGAAAGGATGAAGTTCTCTCTCTTTCATGGCACACTCGAAGTTACTCCTGGGCAGAATTGTGGTCATTTGTACTTTTTATCTGAACCTTTATTTTCCCATGTTGAGTTTTTGACCAAGTCTGAGTTTTTCCTTTCCCACCTTTGCTCCAAAAGTAAGTTTTACTTTCACAAGTAAGTCTGCAAGCCCTTTGTACACTGTGCAATCCTTTGCCGGTTCTGTGCAGACTGGTGAAGACTTGACAGAGAGAGGTGAAAAGAAGGGAAAAACATCCCCCACAGCAGGGGCAGATGTTAAAGCTCTGTGGGTTTTTTTGACAACCAGCTGGCAGTCATTCTTGGGCAGCCAGACCAAGCCCTGCCATGGAGGTGATGTAGTGGAGAATATGTGGGTATAGGGAGGATTTTTGTGGTGGTGTTTAGTGGACAAAGAGGAAGCAAAGATCGTTAGTTCCATGAATATGCTGCTTGCGGAGCAGCACAGAGCCTGGAGGCTCGCAGAGCCTGAGTCATGACTTCGTGTTGGCAGTAGAGGCGCTGATGGGCCCACAATTAGCAGCTCTACTTGATGAACTTACAGATGTTCTGCAGCCTCTTTATCTCTGACCTGTTCAGGGAGAGAAAGCATCAAGCACAAGCACAAGCTCCCAGGCATGCCGCGACCGTATGTCACCACGCAGCATCCCTGCCCATCCACATCAGCTTTGAGACCATGTAAACCCTCCTGAAAACAGCCTTCTGACCAATTTTAATCCTCTCTCAGCCCTTAAAGATGGATTAAGGCAGAGAGAGTTGACAGACCAAATGAATACAAGGATATCACACCAGTTTCAATCCCTGGATTTGGGGAGCAGTGATTTTTAACAAGGGATATGGATATTAGACGTGAGAGAGGGTGTTCCAGAGCTGACAGAAGGTTGGCAGTTTGCTCTTTTCCACCTGGAAGCCCTTTTTGATAAGCCATAAAAATTCCCTTACCTTTACTGTCACATTAAGACTGATTCTTTACTCTGTGTTATCCAAGCTGTCCTTTATGGCACGATTATGAGTGAAACAGGAGAATAAAACATAATACCCCAATGACTCTTCTTCATATTTTAGTTTTTCCTGGTGTACTTCCTGTGCCTCTCTTTTCATGGACTAATAGAATCATAGAATCAACCAAGTTGGAGGAGACCTCCAAGATCATCCAGCCCTGGCTTTGAATTCCCTCTGTACTTTATACCTCGCACACGTAAGTCTGCTTTCTCCTTTACACTTAGCCCGAGTGCAAACATGCAATGAGCTCACAAGTTGATGCTCTCTTTGTGCCTGGCCTCTAAGTGCTTTGTGGGGAAAGCCCACACACTCCTCGCGTTGCCGTGAGAATGGTTGGAAATTACTGTTTATTGTTATGATAATTGTTAGTTGGTAGGTTTTGCTCTCCTCCTGTGAGTGTCTGTGAACAGCTGAAGACACAGGCTCTCTATCCAGCTCTAATTGCTCTTTTACAGATGTTTGGCTGCTCTTTCGCTTGGTTTTGGTTGTGGGGGGGATAATATTAGAATCATAGAATTGCTAGGGTTGGAAAGGACCCCAAGGATCATCTAGTTCCAACCCCACTGCCACGGGCAGGGACACCTCACACTAGATCAGGTTGCTCACAACCACCTCCCTGGGCAGCACATTCCAATGGCCAACAACTCTTTCTGTGAAGAACTTTCTCCTCACCTGGAGGCAGTTCCCTCGGCCACTCCTCACAAGACCTGTTCTCAACACCCTGCACTCTGTTGCCCTTCTCTGGACGTGCTCCAGCCCCAAATGTGTCTCCTCAATTCAGGCTGCTACAAAACTGGGTTTAAACGGGCCCTTCCCCAGCAGCTGCTCTGCGGTTCTTACAGTTTCTGAGCAAGAAGTGAATGAGAAAAAGTGTTTTATATTTCAGCTGAATTGACCTCTCTGATTGAAGGGCAGAGGAAGGTGGATGTGTGCATGCTCTTAAGTATTCTTTTATTACCGGAGGGGTTATTTAGATGGCTGCTGGATTTTACAGCTCGTAACAAAGATCTGTTGCAGGATGTGAGAGATAGGCTGCAGACCAAGAGGGTTTCTGTGTGACAGGTTGGAAATTAAAAGCATCTCACCAGCCTGCTCACTGACGTTGAATAGAGCTCTTTAAACGTTTGGTTTTGAATGAAGTCTTGAGTTGGGTGAAGATTTATTGGACAAGGAAAGCTTGGTGGAAGGTTTCTGAGCCTGCCTCCAATGAAGCATTTCAGTTCTTTTATGTTTTTTTTTTGCATTTGAAATGACTGCCTGACTCAATTTAAAGCTGTTGTGTGCAAAGTTAAGGAGTCAAAATAGAAGGAAAATGGAAAGAAAACATTTCCATTGATCAGCAGTCACCCTTTGCCTCTGAAATTTGCCCTGTGAGAAGGGAAGCTTGCTGCAAATATTGGGCAGGTGTTTAGTGGCTCAGAAAAGACTCTTGCTGGTAAATTTTCTTTTGAATGCTCAAGACTATTGTAAAGTGGAGTTATTGATGCTGATAACGAGATGCTTCTACTAAGTGCCAGCCATAAGCTCATGAGTGCCTGATAAACAAATGCAAATCCTGCTTACAACCTCAGTTTGATCTGAGAAAGAAACTTTTGATCTGAAAATGAAACACATCCCAAAGCCTCCCCCATAACAAACAATAGTCCTCAATGGAACCAGAGTGTCACTTTCAACTGAATTTCTTCTGTGGTAGGAAGGGAGATGGAATTTTTCCTCCCCCTCCTCCCATTTTCCAATCAGCCATTAACTTTGTTAGAGGTCACATTAATATGTAGGAGCTGCATTAGATGTTTGCTTAATGTGCTGGGGAGTGAGGAACATCACAGGTTTAAAAAGCTTTGGGTTTTTTTTGTTGGTTTGGGTTTTTTTGTGGTTGGTTGTTTTGTTTTGTTGTTGTTTGGGTGTTTGGGGGATTTTTTTTTTCCCCTCCAGAGGGTAGTGACATCATTTTCTGTTCTTGTTTAGCAAAGCTCAGAGGCCATGCACAGATGGATGACTTTAATACCCATCTAGCAGTGACATTTAGAGAAGTGCCATATTTGAGGGAAATAATTGGTCAACAAGCTTTGCCCTGCCAGCCCCAGCTCCCCCAAAGACAGACCATTGAAGAAATAGAGCCACTCTTCTTCGGGGGACAAAGAAGGCTGCAAGTCTGTTAATGAATCACATTGGAAGCCTTTTGACTGCAATAACATCTTCCCTGCTGAGAAGTTAATAATCTGTTGGCTCTCTTGTCCTCTCTTTGAACGTTAGTTTGAAGAGCTTCCATTATTGTCTTTTGTTCCTAGCTGGGGAGAAAGCAAATTCTTTGACCCTGTTCTTATGGAAAAAAAAAAAAAAGAAGGTTTTGTTTTTTTTCCATTGCAGTCACAAACCAAACAAACATCTTTAAGGACCAACCTCCCACCTCTGCCCAGCTGAGTGGTCACAGGGAACTTCAGGTCGATGCTCTGTTCAAGTCCTTGTCAAGCTGGCCTCCACTCAGTGGCCTTTTTCCCTAGGTAAAAAAGGAGGACTCTGGATAAGAACCAAGGTTGCAACTTGTTCTAAATCATGTGGCACTGCTCCTTCACTCACAGTGAAGTGCATCTGAGATGTGAGAACTCTTGTTTCCAAATCTAGATTTCACCTCAAGCTCTTTATATTTTGAGTGCTTGGCTCTCCCCTTGTGACGTGGCTTCATGCCCCTGGAGCAAAATTTCTGCTGACTAATTTAGGAGACTCTTAATTAAGACACAAGGAACCTGAAAACTGGTAACTGTGAGAATTGAGTCTTCTGCTGCTCTATTTCTTGGGGCAGTCTTTGAAAGTCACTTCTTTTGGGAGCTTAAGAACCGATACAGTCAACCCTTTTTGAAGAGGGTGTTCAACAATGACAAAAAGGAAGCACCTTTTGACTTGGGGAACTTCTGTTCCTTGTTTCTGGATGTTGATTTCCTCAGGGTTTTTGAAATACCTCCAGTTTTTCTGTGCTCCTTTTCTCTCACTCTTCTTGAGATGTAAGAAAAGGGGAATCCGTGCTTAGATCTCATTGCTCTAAGGAAGGGACTCGGAGCTAAGTAACAGAGACTGGGTTTCAAAGTAAGAATTAAAGCGATTTGTACCTTCCTGACACGTGGGCTGGAGTAACTGCTTCATCAAAACTCAGCTCTGTGTTTTAGCTCAGCCAGCAAACTCAGGACAAAACTCAGTTCAGCCCCAGCTGGCCATGCAAATTGTTGGGATCTCCTTCCCTCCTAGCGACTTCTTTCTGTAGCTGTTCAGCACCGATAGCGTGCACGTCTAAGTTGTGTAAGGAGTAAGATCCTGTAAGGCATGAAGAACCAAAACCACAGAGTTGAGACCTCTCAAATCATCAAGTCCAACCATCGACCCAGCACTGCCAGGTTTCCAATAAACCTTGTCCCTCAGCACCATATCTACACAGCTTTCAAGTCCCCCAGGGACGGGTGGTTCACCAGTGCCCTGGGCAGTCTGTTCCAGGGCTTGCCAACTCTTTCTGTGACAAAATTTCTCCTACTATCCAAACTAAACCTCCCCTGGTGCAACTTGAGGCCATTTCCTCTTGTCCTATCACTTACATGGGAGAAGAGACTGATCCCCACCTCACTGCAACCTCCTTTCAGATAGTTATAGAGAGCAAAGTCTTTCCTCAGCCTCCTCTTCTCCATGTTAAATAATCCTCACATGCTCCTCATAAGACTTGAGCTCCAGACCAATTAAAACCACTTAAACCCAAGACCATATCATATGAGAAAGAAGCTTCATCAGTCACTGCTGCAGCCTAGGCACTGGTGTAGAGCATCCTGCCTCATATCTTGGTGTGGTACTCATGGAGGGCTTTTACTCAGCCTTTATAGTGGTTATGATTTGGTTTTCACATCTTTCATATTCCAGAAGCAGAGTCTGACTGGCAGCACTTTTCATGGTGCCTCCTTTTGAGTCAGGCTCAAGTGCTTATGAGGAGATATTCTGCATTTTCTGTGGACATAATGACAGCAGAGGGGCATAAAAGTTCATGGAAGATTTGGAAACTGGGAAGCTAGATGCATGCCTTAATTGCCACAAAGTGAAAGACTTCTGTCACAACAAAGCTTTTAGCACCCAGCAGAGAGTTTATGGATAGCCTAATCTCTTATTAATCAGCAAAGTGCCTGCTACATTATTGAGAGAAGTGGGGCTCCATAAAGCACCACTGTTTAATTGCCCAGCTGGAGTTATAAACAGTTATCAAATCTGGCTGCTAATGTCACAAACCCATCTTTAAGGTGGATTATGAAATCATGCCTCATCCTGGGCAGGGTGAAAATAAAGCCATAGAAGACAAAGAGTCAGTCGAGTGGCTGCGATCTTGGTGCTGTTCAGCTGGGCAATAGTTCTGTAGAGGTTGGGATTTTTTGTTGGATCAGTGCTAATCCCATTGGCCCAGTTCTCCAGCTGCACTTGGAAGTGGTTGACACTTTTCTTCTCAGGTTCCATAACTAGATAATTTGGAGTTTGTTTGCTGGTGAGAGCTATGCCCACACACAGGCACGACCTCGACTTTGTGCCTCCTTCTGAACTGTGAGAGCAGGCATCTCTGCGCAGGTCTGCCTTGGTGTTTGGGGCCAGCTCAGAGGACCAGAGACTCATAGAATCAATAAGTTGGAAAAGACCTCAGAGAGGCCCTTGGCCAGCTGTAAGAGAAGTGTGGCAACCTCCCTAACTGGTGTTCTGTGTTGGATCTAGTACCCAGTTTGTGGGCAGTAGTCTCCCAGGGTCCACTCCTGCTTCTTCCCCATGACAAATCTTCCTTACTGGGGATGGCAGAGAGTGTGGCACAGGCGAGGTGAGGGAGGCAGATGAGCAGTTTCTCACACCCCTGAGGTCTCTGGAGACTCCGTGGGGGTTGTTCATTTTGTTTTAGTTTTAGTAGGGACACAAACATGAGTGCTGATAGAGGGCACAGCTGTCTCTGTGGTGAATTATTCTACTACCAGAGATTGTCTTTAGCTCCTCTTACTAAGACTCATCACGGACACAAGAGGCTCAGCTCTCCTCACTGCCTTTCAGCTCTGGTTACAGCTGTGGTGTTTGCTGTTGTCCAAGAGCAGCCCTGGTGACGTGGACCAGTGCCTATCTGAGGTTGTTTCCCAGAGCATCACTCCTGCCATCCCCTCATTTCCAGTCCCAGGAGATGTTCTCATTAACCCTTCACATTAAGTGTATTTGCCCCTTTGGGTCGCAGCTGTGTTCTGGTTTCCAAGAAGAGCAATGCTGCGCTGATGCTGCTTCTCCTAAAGACATCCAAAATGTACAGTGATTAATTGCAATCCTGCTTTAAATGGAAAGAGGCCACAGCAACAAGTTCCCAGGGGGGAGATAATGAATGTGGCACATTTTCTCAGTGGTTCTCATGTTTCAACGTCAGTTGAAAACGATCATTTTCCCTTCCCCAGAAAGGTAGACTCTGAAGCTCTTCTGCAGGGAGAGTTTATGTTATCTCTTGAGTCATCAGTCACTGATTATCATTTCAAAGCAGAACTAATAGCTATCAGTACTCATTTCATAATAAGTTTGACCAGAGGGGTTTTGGCTGAGGATGTACTAAGACAATTAATCACTGAGTTATCACTGCAGATGATAATGTTATGTTAAACTTCGGCTCAGCAAAGGCAGAGTCGGTGCTGTGCCTGTGCCTTGGCCATGACAGGGGAACCTTTGATGACTCTTGTGTTTTCCTCCACCTTCAGAAAGCATATCAGTGAAATGAGCATTTGAAAGATGATCTTAATAAGCCCAGAGCAGTCATGCCAGTGGGCTGCATACAGGGACCCTTCATGATTCCTGCTGGTTATGAATAGTGGTTTAGTTATGCAATATAAAACTGACTTAACAGTGTGCCAGGGATATGATCTTGTGGAGGTTATTTCTCCTTGTTTAACGGAACACTTGTAATCCTAACAGCTGGGGTGTATTTCTCTCGTGTTTTTGCTGTGATCATACATATGGATGAGCTCTGGAACACAACTTTCATTTGTCATGCTCTTCGGCTGTGCGGCTCATGGTCTTCAGAGCAAGTCTCATCCTCCCTCCCTGGCTGCTGATACTGTATTAGAAAAGCAAGAAACCTCAGAGATGGCAGCACAGCTTGCCAGCCTTCCCATGAAGGACCTCCAGGGTAACTCTTGCCCCCACACCCTGCTTATTTTCTCAGCCCAAGACTCTACTCCAGTACCCTGTTACTAATTTGCTGGCTTTTGTAACCATCTGCCAGCAGATGGGTGGAGGACAGTGGGGACAAGTGAGGAAAGGTCCTCTGGGTTATCAGCTGTGCATGACACCCCAGTGGTAGCTATCTGAGCCTGTGCTGGACATCCTGTACAGTAAGGGCTTGTTCCATCAGCTTCCAGTGATGGAATGCATCCAGAGAAGGGCCAGGAGGATGAGTGGAGGGCTGGAGAATCTCTTCTATGAAGACAGGCTGAGAGAGTTGGAACTTTTCAGTCTGGAGAAGAGAAAGCTCCAAGGAGACCTTCTTGTGGCCTTCCAGTATCTGAAGGGGGCTACAAGAAAGCTGGGGAGGGACTTCTTTGGGTGTCAGGGAGTGATAGGACCAGGGGGAATGGAGCAAAACTAGAAATGGGTAGATTCAAATTGGTTAGGAAGAGGGTTTTCCCCATGAGGGTGGTGAGAGGCTGGAACAGGTTGCCCAGGGAGGTGGTGGAAGCCTCATCCCTGGAGGTTTTGAAGTCCAGGCTGGATGTGGCTGTGAGCAACCTGCTGTAGTGTGAGGTGTCCCTGCCCATGGCAGGGGGGGTTGGAACTGGATGATCCTTGAGGTCCCTTCTAACCCTAACAATTCTGTGATTCTATGATCCTGTGGTGCATGGTGCCCTTCCCATGAAGGCTCCAGAGCTGCAGCATGTCACGAAGGTCTTCATTGTCCCTCTGGCACACGACCAAGGCTTGGGTGGCCCCATTGCTGAGAGGCTGAGAAGCTTCTGTGCATTATCAGTGTAGAAAGCTGGCAATTCAGAAACTCGTACTTAGGTGGTTTTGGAACCAGGAGAAGCTTGATGTCATGACATCAAGTGGAATCTGTTACTAGAAAACAAGCACTGGATTCTAAGTTCCTATTTTTAGCTCTGTTGCAGAATCTCTGGGAAGTTTAGTTTTCATTTTTACAGTTTGAGGTCTTCCTCATCAGCCTCCAAGTGTCTATTCTTTTTTCCTCACAGACAAAAAGGCTTCTGCCTGCTCCCCTCCCCTCTCCCCCCCCCCCCCAGGATTTTCTTAACTCCTCCACGTGCACACGCCAAACGCTGAGGCACAATTGTATCATCTCTGAGGCATTTTAATCTCCTTGTAATTTAATTAAAAATATTTGCTGTGGATTTGCTGAGTGATAATGGAACCCTGGGCTTTGCATTCGTTTTGTGATTTAATTGAACTCAAGTCCTGTCAAAACAAGACATGATGCTGCCTAATGGATTCTGGGCACAGACGAGCTGCTCTGAGTGGGCCTGTTTCCTCAACAGCTCTTCTGCTTTCTCAAGAAACTGCAAATCCCACTGGTGATTCTCAGAACCTTCCCCTCAAAACTGTTCCTGCCATGTGTATCAGCATGGGCAGGCAGATGGTGTGGCACTTCACAGCTTCGTTTCTTGGAGAGAAGCTGCTTGGTTTGCATCCAGGCAGCAGCTATCACCACACACTTCTTGATAAGCAGCTCCCAACACAGAGAAATAGGGTTCTGCGTCTTAAGCCTTTCCCCATTTTATTCACTCTCTTCTAGATCCTATAAGCAGGGTGGAAAGGTAATTTTCATGAGGGTGTCTAGCAATAGGACAAGGGGGAATAGTTTTAAGCTGAGGGAGAGTGGGTTTAGACTGGATCTTAGGAAGAAGTTTTTCAGTATGAGGGTGGTAAAACTCTGGAATAGGCTGCCCAGAGGGGTTGTGGATGCCTCCTTTCTGGGGATGTTCAAGGACAGATTGGATGAGGCCTTGAGCAGCCCAGTCTAGTTGAGATGCATCCCTGCCCATGGTGAGGAGGTTGGAGTAGATGATCTCTAAGGTCCCTTCCAACCTAAGCCATTGTATGACTCTATGATATATCTTGTCTGATGTAGTCACAGCCTGCCCACCACTGGTCTTTTAAATTACCAATACTCTTCAACTCATCCTCAGCTGGTGCACAGCTTCTCCAAAAAGACCAGGAAAGGTTAGCATCTTCCCTGGTTAAAACAGGACAGGAGTGGATTGAGCTGCATTTGGGGTCACTGATGTTATATACACAGTCTGTGGATCAAGGGAAACCCTTCTGTTAGCTGCCTGGGTGCCCATTTGCAAACCCCAATGTACATCCCTCCTTCCACTGGCAGGAGAAGCAATCTAAGGAGCTAACTCACTTCCTTGGTTTCTTCTGCAGCACAGATGAAAGCCCAGACGAGGCTGGCTTGTGCTCCCCTTGGGATGTCTGACTCTCCACTCTGCCTGGAAAATCCTTCCTTGTTGACAGCAAACAGAAAGCATTTTCCCAGGTCAGTAACTTGCAAATGTTCTTCAAGTGCTGCTGCTTTTTCTGGCAGTGAGGAACACCTTGCTGGACATTTCCATTTGTTTCCAGAGGGCTACTTGCAGGGTGAGCTTTAACTCAGTGTGATGAGCAGCCAAGGTAGAATAAGGAGAAGAACTGTATGCTGGACAAGCAGATACATCCAAAGCTTTAAATGTCACCTTCATTTCAAAAAGCTTCCTTGACTACCAACTGAGGGTGAAGGACTTCATTCTGTTTTTTCCCCAGGCAAACTCCTCTTGTATCCTTTGAAGCCCCTAATGGTCCCATCCAGTATGGTAGAAGAGGTCACATTATAAGAATCGAGGTAGTAATTGAAAATCCTTGATAAAAGGCTTGGCAGCTTTTTCTCATGTGGAGTTCTCCAGCTAGGATGCTGCTCTGCATGTTAGGTCTCGTGGCTCAGCTAATCATAGGGGAAGTCTCTGTACACCAGGGCAAGTACAGAGTTTATCAGAAAGTCTTTTAGATGAACTGACCACTGCTGGAGCAGCCAATGCCCTGCAAAAGCCTGTCTAGATGCTCTGCCCTGTGCAAAGATAAACCTTTACTCCTGTGCCAGGAATGGTGGGAGGGAGGAAGAAGTCATGCACCATGAAATGAATGGTATTTGGTGAAGCTTTTGCAGGGGAAAAGTTCCAACCAAGCCTACAGAAGTAACAAGGGATTGATCTAGGAACTCTGGATGTTAAATCAGGCAAAGTGCTTATGGCAGAGTGAAAAACCTGATCACCAAACCAGTTTGATCACCTCCAGAGTGGGTGTAAAGAATCAACAGGAACATTGTCCCAGCCCTGTTTAGTGTATGGGTACAAAGCAGCCTGAGCAGGTCCTTGGCTTTGTGAAAGCAGGCAGCTGTCAGTCTTCAGTGGGGGAGTTGTGCTTCATAACAATGTGGGAATGTGGGAAGTCACCCTGTCACCTGTCAGCCTGGCTGAAAAGTGCTTGAGGTTCCTCGCTCAGCCCAAGCTCCCTAGCTGCAGGCAGTGACAACCTGTGGCACTGAGCAGAAACGTTAAGCAGGTGTTGATAGGCAAGTTAAGCAGAGAGGAGGTTCTACCCCTTGCAGAAGGAGGAGAGGTGGTGGTGGTGGTGGTCTGTGGAACAAAGTGCCCTGATTGTTTTCTTGACAAGCAAAATGACTCAGATCCTGGTGGAAGGCATTCTGACATTGCAGGGCAGCAAGAGGTCTCCTTGGCAGCTCAGTGTGAGACGCCTCACAAATGAACATTAGCAATAATTATCACTGCGACGTTCTGCTGAGCAAAGCCCCCACTTCTCCTTCTCATTTCATTTCCACAGGCATGCAGACAAAATTAGAGAGAGAGAGAGAGAGATATGTTTTTTTCCCCCTGGAAAATATTGGATCCCAGGGTGAAAGTGGAAAGGGTTGGCTGGCATTGCTGTGAAGCAAAGGAAAACCAGTTAAAATAGTCACTGCCCGGTCACGAGATGAGCAGGTGCTCACAATCCTTTTGTTGATGAATTTTCTGCCTGGATTCAGGCCTGGTTGGATTTTGAGCTGAGCTCCACGCAGAAGGAGCGCATGGTACAGGGCATGAGCCTGGCAGACTGTGTCCTGCTGCGTTCCTTTTAGCATTTGATCAGCTACAATCCCCTGGAGGCACCACGTTCTGTGCTCTGGAGGATTCTGCCCTGCCTGGTGTACTGGTCTGTAACTGACACCTACCAAACCAGCCTGGATACTCTGTTTTTCCAATTTATCCAGCATTTCCTCTCAATTCCCTTGCCTGCTCTCCCAGAACAGGCCATTTGCATTAATTTGTACCCCTTTATAGTGATTTATTAGCCCTGTATGTTATCCTGCCGTATCCTGTTACATCAGTTCAATCTTTGTTCTGGCTAAAACCTTGCACCCCAAATCCCTCAGGCTTATTCCTCATGTTTTTGATGAACTGACACATTTTGTTCCTCTCCATCCTTCAACTCTCTTCTGAACAAGGAGTTGGGGCTGTTCAGTCTGGAGAAGAGAAGGCTCCAAGGTGACCTCATTGTGGCCTTCCAGTATCTGAAGGGGGCCTACAAGAAGGCTGGGGAGGGACTTTTCAGACTATCAGGTAGTGATAGGACTAGGGGGAATGGAATGAAGCTGGAGGTGGGGAGATTCAGGCTGGACATGAGGAGGAAGTTCTTCACCGTGAGGGTGGTGAAGCCCTGGAATGGGTTGTCCAGGGAGGTGGTTGAGGCCCCATCCCTTGAGGTGTTTAAGACCAGGCTAGACGAGGCTCTGTCCAGCCTGATCTAGGGTAGAGTGTCCCTGCCCATGGCAGGGGGGTTGGAACTAGATGATCCTTGTGGTCCCTTCCAACCCTAACTGAAACTATGAAACTATGAAACAAGTCTGTTTTCAAGTCTCAGGCTCCTTGTCCAGCTTAAGCTGCTCTTCCCCATTGATATTTTCTCTATGACTCTTGTGTAAAGCCTTCCTCACAAGCTTAGTGAGACAATGTCCATCCATAACCAACCTCTCATGACCATCTTCCTGTAGTTGAAGAAGTAAATCTCCCTGGGAGGGAAGCTTCACCCTCACCCACCTTGGGGAAGGCTTGCAGTGTACCAGCCAAGCCTGCAGGGAAGGAAAAGTGGATGATGGGTTGGTTCTAGTGTGGCATCCTCAGGGAAAGCAAATATGCATCTTTTTGGCAGGTTCTCATGTAAGTCACATCGTGGATAGATGTTGGGCTGTAGGTACAATACAATACAATACAATACAATACAATAAATCCAGGTTGGAAGAGACCTTCAAGATCATTGTGTCCAACCTATCAACCAATCCAACCCACCCAAACAACTAGACCATGGCACCAAGCACCCCATCAAGTCTCCTCCTGAATACCTCCAATGACTTCAGCTCTTACATAGAAGGGCAGAGATGGTTCTGCACTGATTTTCTTAACTGATCCAACAAATGGTTAGCTGAAGCCTAGAAAGAAGAGGCAGAAGTGGCTCAGGAGGGATGCTGTCCTTCCAGGGTCTGAGGGCACGGAGAGCTGTCAAACAGATCTCTATCTCCTACCCACCCTTCCCTTGATTTGCAGCACAACCTAAGACAATGAATAAAAACTTTATGGCTTGCAAAGTTACATCTTCTTAGTCATATTATTGTTCTAATCTGTCCCCTCTCTCCCTGAACATACAGTCTGTCCCAAGCAAACAATGCCATCATTCCTATTTTATCTGCTGAGCTATTCCCAATTAGCCTGACTGTTACACCGAGTTCCTCACACAGTTTCATTCAGCGTTTCTGAGAAGAGCTGGGTGGAAAAAAATGGCACAACAATAGCTGTATAAAAGCCAATTTAACACAATCCAGCTGTTCCCTGAATTTAGCACTGTGGTCTCCACCATTTTGTGTGAAGTGCTGCTTTTTAAAGCCACCTCAAAATAGCAGTGTAAAAAAAAACCCCAAGCCAACGATGCCCAACGAAGCCATTACACAATGAGGAGAGAAAGACCCTGCAAGCCCTGATTTGCAGAGAGGCTGAACATTGCTCACCCAAAATAGAAACCTGGTTTTTAAAAGGGGCAGGTGTTGAACATCTTGAAACCATTTCAATTCAAGGAGCCTGGTAGTGGTAGGAGTAGAAAGGTGGTTTTGTGCTGAGGCTGTGCAGGCCAGTTTTATGCACTTGAGTCCTGTGTCCAGTTCTGGGCCCCTCAGTTCAGGAAGGATGTTGACTTGCTGGAACGTGTCCAGAGAAGGGCAACAAAGCTGGGGAGGGGTCTGGAACACAAGTCCTGTGAGGAGAGGCTGAGGGAGCTGGGGTTGCTTAGCCTGGAGAAGAGGAGGCTCAGGGGAGACCTTCTTGCTGTCTACAACTACCTGAAGGGAGGTTGAAGACAGGCGGGGGTTGGTCTCTTCTCCCAGGCAACCAGCACCAGAACAAGAGGACACAGTCTCAAGCTGTGCCAGGGGAGGTTTAGGTTGGAGGTTAGGAAGAAATTCTACACAGAGAGAGTGATTGCCCATTGGAATGTGCTGCCCAGGGAGGTGGTGGAGTCACCATCACTGGAGTTGTTTAGGAGGAGACTGGATGGGGTGCTTGGTGCCATAGTTTAGTTGATTAGGTAGTGTTGGATGATAGGTTGGACATGATGATCTCGAAGGAGAGGAGAGGAGAGGAGAGGAGAGGAGAGGAGAGGAGAGGAGAGGAGAGGAGAGGAGAGGAGAGGAGAGGAGAGGAGAGGAGAGGAGAGGAGAGGAGAGGAGAGGAGAGGAGAGGAGAGGAGAGGAGAATGGAATAGAATAGAATAGAATAGAATAGAATAGAATAGAATAGAATAGAATAGAATTAACCAGGTTGGAAGAAAGAAAGAAATCCTGGTAGAGACAAAGGCAAACAAATAGATGAGTAATCAAAGCCCCAAAGAGAGAAAACCAATGAGATTCTCTTTTAAACTTGCTACCCCAGTGTCACAGGTGGGCTGTTTGATGTGACAGGGCCTATCTGATCTCTGGGTGTCCTGAAGCTGGTGCTGTTGCTGGTTAGCCAAAGGAAAGGGAGGCACCGCGGTGCTTATTGCCCTGTGTCACCCAGAAGAGTGTTGCCTGTGTGCTGCTGTGGGGCTGTGCCTATCTGTGGGCATGTGGAACACAGAAGAGGAACAAAATGCTCCCGTGTTAGGAATTTCCTTGTTGCTTGTGATGTTTGGGGACCTGGATTCATTTCCAGGAAGCAGTCAGTGTCTGATGCCTCACTGGAAGGGGCAAGGTGCTCCACAGCAACCCAGAGGTGTTACTCTGGCTGGGGAAGGAAAGCTGCTGCTGCCACCTTTTGCTCTTTGGCATCTGACTTTATCCATACCTGTGTGGGAACACACAGTGCAGCTGAGGGGCTTAAAGCCTTGGGCAGCGGTTTCTGGCTCCTAAGGTTCAGGGCACCTTTTCCTGGTCAAGAAGACAAGGGAGAGGGAAGAATTTAAGTTAAATGCTAATTAAAAAAAAAAGAGAGAGCTTTTGGGATTAGCACAACTCTTCTGGGTGGAAAAAAATAACCAAACCAGACCAAACCAAACAGGAGAGGTTTGATTTTCCTTCCAGTGAAGGGTAAAAATGAAATCCAAGATCTCTCAAGATGTCATGAAACAGAATTGCTGTGCCCTGGCTGGCTCTTGCCACTGTGTTATGAGGGAAGTTTCTCTTCAGTTCCTGGAATTTGGGAACAGTGTTTTTATCTGAACCCACAAAACTTTATATACTTCAGAAGCTTGCAGCCTATCTCTGTAGCTGAGTTTATTACAAATCTTATTCATTTTTGAGCCTTTCTAAGCTCTTTGACTGAGTGTTCTTTTGTGACTGGGATATTAAAGGGCCACATCCAGGAGCTGAAGAAGAAAAGGAATGAATTTGTTTGTCAAAGCTGAAGTTCAGAACCTGGGGATAGGCAGGTCTGCACTGTGCAAGCAAGAGAAAAGAGAATGGTGCATTTAAAATCAGTTGCAGGTATGACTTAGAGATCAATACATTCTTTTCTCCCTCTGAAATGCATTGCTCTTGTCTTGGGGGCACAGAGCAGGAATGGGGAGCAAACTGCATTTTGCTGAGTCTTGAAATCCTGCTTTATTTGGAGCAGAGCAGAAGAGAAATAAAAGAGGCAAAAGACTAAATTTCAGTCAGTCACCAATCACCAAACCTCTCTGACCTACCCCAAACAGATTGCTGTAAGCACTGAACAGCAAAGTGTTCTTCTCTACCTGTCCAAATGGAGCTGCTTTCTGGAGTGGCTGGGTGAAAAACCCAACACAGCAGCAGTCTGCTGAGGCTGCACTTGAATTTTTACAAAGGAAGGGCAAAACCAGGCCTGTTTTGTGACACCAGGTAATACACTCCAGCAGTCACTGCCTGGAATGGTAAAATAACACACAGGGAAATGGCACAGAAGGAAGGGACTGTCAGCAACATCCTAACACTGAACCGTTAAGACTGGTAGGGAGGGTTTTCTCCTTGAATAGAGAGAATTGTGACAACTCAAATCACACAAAGGTGTTTGGCACCCAGGAAAACTCCTTTGTAAACTCCTTTCCCACCCTATTGTACTTCTGGGGCAATGGCTGCAAGTGGATGTCTAAAGTAGGCTGTCCCCTGCATCAATCTCAGCTTTGCACCAGGAGTTTGAGATTCTACCCGGAAGCTCAATATCTTTGCCTGCTCTGGTCACCTCTTTTGTCATTCTGTGCCTTCCTTTGCTCAGCAGTCAGCAAAGATGAAACCTGGAGGAGGTCTGCCTGCAAAGAAAACAGTCGTGCTGGCTGAGTCACGACTCAGAGAGGGCTTGTGTGAAAGAGCAAACAACCCGGCAACCCTCCAAGCTGGACCGAGTCACCTGTGGGCAAAAGGGCAACCAACAGCCACCCCTCACCTCCTGCCTTCTGGAGAGAGAAGCTCAGAGTGCAGTGGTCTTCTGAAATGATATGCTGCTGCTTTGGTATTTTCTATCTCCAGTGGGTAAGTGAAGTGCTATGGCCTGGCTAAGTGGTCAGGAGAGTGAGGCGGAGAGTGGAAATGCACTTTCTGTCCTTGCCATCAACTCTGCCCTGCTGAGCTCTGAAGATGAGCTAAAATGTCATCTTCCATTTGAAAAGGAAAGGTTTGAGGACGCAACTGAGATTTAAAAAGACCTTTGTGGGGGGCTAAAACACTGGCCTGGGTTGCTCAGAGAGGTGGGAGATGCCTCATCCCTGGAAACGTTCCAGGTCAGGCTGTGCAGGGCTCTGCGCAAGCTGCCCTAGTTGATGTCCCTGCTCAGTGCAGGAGGGTTGGACCAGATGACATTTGAAGATTCCTTCTGACCCAAACCATTCTATGGCTCTTGCTGGGTCATACAACCAGGTTTATTAGCTCAAGGGAGGACCAATACAGCCCTTTTACCAGCTGGGCTCTGACGTGTTATAATACCAGTGCAGCAAACAAAGAAGTTTGGAGCCCTGGTGGAATAACAATTTACTTATTCATTTTTATTTGCTGATTCTCTGATTCCAGAGTGTTTTAGACAGCCTGGGACAGGAGGCATGATTTACTTTCCTTCCTTGCTGAAAGAACAACAACAAAACCAAGGCAAAAATAGAAAAGGGATAGTTTAAAACCCCCTTTGTTGTTGATGATTTCCCCTTCAACACTGCATGCATTTGCAACTGTTGTGCTGTGGGATTTTTGGCCTTTTCTTATTGTTGGATCTTTTTTACAGAGAAATGTAATTTAAAGGTTAGTGCTGCTGGAATATAATAACATAAAGGTTAGGCATATAATGGTACAGTAATTGAGAAACCAAATGGAAAGCACACTTCCTTTTCAGACTGTCAACTTGATGAAATGAAAGCTGGTTTAAAGGGCCTACTGGTTTTAAAGTCATATGTCACCAGGAAATATCACTGCAAGCATGGCAAGAGGGTGTCTGCTTGAGCAGAGCTCACACAGGCACATGGCATCCCTAACTTAATGCACTTAGGTATAAATGCAATTAATCCACTTGCTAGGAGGAAAAAGATGATATAGACTTCTGCAACAAAGTAAAATAATACACAGAAATTCTGCTTCTGCCATTCAAGGTACGTGTGGTGAGGCTCTGGACCAGGCTGCCCAGGGAGGCTGTGGCTGCCTCCTCCCTGGGGGTGGTCAAGGCCAGGTTGGATGATGCCTTGAGCAGCCGAGTCTTTGCGTCCCTGCCCGTGTCCATCCACTAGGATCCTCTTGTACTCAGCTCTGGTGAGGCCACACTTTGAGTGTTATGAGGTCTTTTCCAACCTTATTGATTCTATGATTCTATGTTCAGTTTTGGGCACCTCGATACAAGGAGAGATGTGGAGGTGCTGGAGCTAGCGCAGAGGAGGGCAAGGAACCTGTGAAGGGCCTGGAGCATAAATCTGAAGAGTGACTGAAGGAGTTGGGGATGGTTAGTTTGCTATCAGGTAGTGATAGGACTAGGGGGAATAGAATGAAGCTGGAGGTGGGGAGATTCAGGCTGGAGGTGAGGAGGAAGTTCTTCACCATGAGAGTGGTGAAGCCCTGGAATGGGTTGTCCAGGGAGGTGGTTGGGGCCCCATCCCTGGAGGTGTTTAAGCCCAGGCTGGATGAGGCTCTGGCCAGCCTGATCTAGTGTGAGGTGTTCCTGCCCACGGCAGGGGGATTGGAACTGGATGATCCTTGTGGTCCCTTCCAACACTGACTGCTTCTATGAAACTATGAAAAGAGCAGGCTGAGGGGAGACCTCATTGCTGTCTACAGCTACCTGAAAGGAGGTTGTGGAGGGGCTGGTGCTGGTCTCTTCTCACAGGTAATTAGTGCTAGAACAGCCTCAAGATGCTACTGGATAGGTTAAGACTGGACAATAGGAAACATTCTTCACAGCAAGAGTGGTCAGGGACTGGAATGTGCTGCCCAGGGAGGTGATGGACTCACCAACCCTAGATGTGTTTAGAGGTGATTTGGATATGATGCCTGGGGATATGGTTTAGGGGTGAACCTTGCAGAGCAGGGTTGGACCTGGTGATCCTGAGGATGTTTTCCAACTTGAATGTTTCTGTGATTCTGGGATCATCTCACACCACATAAACTTTATTCTGGTGGTGAGTGTTCAGCTTAGTGCTGTTCCAATGAATGAGTAATACAGCATGCCAGGCTGGAAGGAGCCTGATGAAATAAAAATGTTACTGTAAGTCCTACTGGAGAACATCTCCTGTGCATATACAGCAGACATATTTATGTTGTGCAGCAGTTTGCATTTAAAAACTGTCTCCTCCAAATGTCTGCAGGAGGATTTGTCTAGGAGCAATAAAACCAGTTCGGCACAAATCAGCCTCATCTCTGCCAGCACTGTGAGGAAGGTTTCTGTAGGGGAAGACTGAGGCTCTGTGGAAAAGTGCAGAATAAATTTCAACCTTTGGTGAAAAGTTTAATTCAGAGGAACCCAAAGTCTCTCTGTTTTTTCTAGTCTGGGTGGCAGTGGTAGGAAGTGAACTGATTAAAATTAGTTCGAAGGTCCATCCATGCATAGATGGTGACGTGGATGTGGTCCTGAAGTTTCTAACAACATTATGAATAGAATAGAATAGAATAGAATAGAATAGAATAGAATAGAATAGAATAGAATAGAATAGAATAGAACATAAACAGAACAGAATAGAATAGAATAGAACAGAACATAAATAGAATAGAATAGAATAGAATAGACCAGACCAGGTTGGAAGAGACCTTCAAGATCATCGTGTCCAACTCATCATCCAACACTACCTAATCAACTAAACTATGGCACCAAGCACCCCATCAATCTCCTCTCAAACACCTCCAATGATGGTGACTCCACCACCTCCCTGGGCAGCACATTCCAATGGGCATTCACTCTCTTTGTGAAGAATTTCTTCCTAACATCCAGTCTGAACCTCCCCTGGCGCAGCTTGAGACTGTGTCCTCTTGTTCTGGTGCTGGCTGCCTGGGAGAAGAGACCAACCCCCACCTGGCTACAACCTCCCTTCAGGTAGTTGAAAAGAGCAATAAGGTCTGCCCTGAGCCTCCTCTTCTCCAGACTAAGCAACCCCAGCTCCCTCAGCCTCTCTTCATAGGGCTTGTGTTTCAGACCCCTCCCCAGCTTTGTTGCCCTTCTCTGGACACCTTCCAGCAACTCAACATCTTTGCTAAACTGAGGGGCCCAGAACTGGACACAGGACTCAGTGCAGTGTACAGGGGCAGAATGACCTCCCTGCTCCTGTTGGCCACACTGTTCCTGATGCAGGCCAGGATGCCATTGGCCCTCTTGAGATGTGACACCACAGATGTATTTTCTTCCCCACCCCCTCCCCTTTTTGACAGCTGACTTGATACGAAGATTTTGCTGAAGAAGAAGAAATTACTTGTTAGCCCCATTTGAGGTTTCTATGCAAGTCAAAATCAATAAAATCATCATCATTACTGTCTGTTTGCTGGGAGCTGTCTTCTGCACTGAATATTAAACAGCTTTCAGACTCACTGTAGAATAAAAAAAAAGACATCAAAATGGTGAGAAAATTCTTTTGTATTTTACTCCAACATGATGTCTCTATTGATTTGTCAGAAGGAGCACCTGGAAGGGTTATTGTTAGTCAGAGGATTATGTCAAATGATAAAAAGCTCTTTTCAAACTGAAGGAATTAAGACAAAGGATTAGAATACTCCAACCTTTTTTTGTCTTCTTTTTTTTTGTTGTTGTCCTTTTTTTGGTCTTTTTTTTTTTGTCCTTTTTTTTGGTCCTTTTTTTGTCCTTTTTTTTGGTCCTTTTTTTGTCCTTCTTTTGGTCCTTCTTTTGGTCCTTTTTTTTTGGTCCTTCTTTTGGTCCTTCTTTTGGTCCTTTTTTTTTGTCCTTCTTTTGGTCCTTCTTTTGGTCCTTTTTTTTGTCCTTCTTTTGGTCCTCTTTTTGGCTCCTTTTTTTGGGTCCCTTTTTTTTGGTCCCTTTATTTGGTCCTTTTTTTTTTTGTCTTTTTTTTTTGTCCTTTTTTTTTGTCCTTTTTTCTTTTGTCCTTTTTTTTTTGTCCTTTTTTTTGTCCTTTTTTTTGTGTCCTTTTTTTTGTCCTTTTTTTTTGTCCTTTTTTTGGTCCTTTGATTTGTCCTTTTTTTTTTTCTTGTCCTTTTTCGGTCCTTTTGTCCTTTTTTTGGTCCATTGACCACGAAATGCATTAACACCATGATATTTAAACCAGTGGATGAAATGGTTCTTGCACTAACACTGTGCTCCTGTCAGCTGTATGCATCTTGCTTAATGCAACAGGGCTTTCATTGGCCTTGTGGCTTGGGGATGAGTTTGACATCATAATGTGAGTTAGAAGCTGGAGTGAGTGTTGCTTTCACAGCTGCCACTCAGTCACAGCCCCCAACTCCCTCCAGCACTGCCTGATATGAGTAACTGGACATATCTAATGACTGTCTGGTAATTAGAAATTGAACTCTCCTGCTAGACTAATTGATCAGTTAATACTATGTGAAATTTGATGTTCATGTATGATAAAGGCTAATCTGTTCAGAGTGCAGTACACAGTTTCTAACAGCCTGGTGTGCTTTGGTAATCAGAAGGAATTATGTGATTATAGCCTGTGGCCTGAGCAATTAACAAAGATTGGGGTTGAGAGCTCATTTCAAGGTTGTGGGGGTCTTTATGGAAAGAGATTCTTTCAGCAGTCTTGCCTGTAGTTTCACTGCAGTGTGGACCTGGCATGAAGCACTGGCCTGTTGCAAGTAAAGTAACCACATGGTTTAGGAAGGGAGAGCTGCTCAGCCCCAGATTGTCACCAGTGTGCCAGAAGTGGAAGAATTGCTTCTTCCTGAGATTTCTTTTTAGTTGTTGCTTCTTAACCCAGATCAAAGTAAAGGTCAAAAATCACAGCAAATGGAGATGGGAGGAGGTAAAGAGGAGATATGGAAAGTGTTTGTCACATCAGTGTTACTGGTAGCTTTTTAGCATCATTCAGGAAGATTATATTAAACTCTTCATCCACTATAACCCTCAAGGCCCTGGTTTCCCAAACACAACTCCCACTTGACAGTGCTGTCCTTCAGACATTGCTTCTAGACATCATTTTGCCTTAAATGGTACTTCACACTGACTTCACCTTGCAAGAGAATCTGCATTGCTCTCTGCAGCGCTCTAACCTTCACTGAGATTTTGCAGTGTGTAAATTGTGAAGGTACTTCCATCCAGATCACAACAAATAACTGTGAGTGGCCTCAGGAATAATCTCTCCCCTAGAAGAACCCTGCTATAATGAAGTCCATCAAATGACTGATGATTACTTCAGAGATTTGTCTATTAGGTGGCTTAATAGATGTGAAATGCATTTTGCTGGCCCCACTCTAATTCACTGTCATCAGGATGCATGTGGCACCAAGGCAAATCACTTGTGATGATGTCTTATCACATTTACAGTTATCTCTGTCGACCACATCTGTAGTCTCCTGAAGGAATTAAATCAAACTTATTCTACCAAACCTCTATTCTGTATGACTGTGCTGCCTGGTACCACTTATATCCCTTTCCTTTGGTGTTTTTGTTGGGCAGGATCAGCAAAGAGCTTTCATGTACTTTATAGAAAGATCATTTTCCTGCAAGAGAACCTCTCCAGGCAAAACCCTCCAGAGAAGCTGGGTTCCTCTTTTTGTGCCATGTATCTGTGAACCAAAAAGTGAAGCACCCAGGCTGCAGCATTTGGGGCCAGTGAGCAAAGTATCCCAGCTGACTGGGGTATTCAAGTGCTAATTATCTTCAATCAAATGGTCTCATCTGGAGATCAGAGCCAAGTGCTGAAACCCTGTTGAAGTGATCAGCCAGCAGGACTGAGAGACACTTCGGGTGAGTCTATTCAAAACAAGCCTGGAGACTGATCAGCTCAAAGTTATTTATCAACGAGGGCTACTCCCATGCAGGATAATGCTGTAAGCAGTAGGATAGGATAGGATAGGATAGGATAGGATAGGATAGGATAGGATAGGATAGGATAGGATAGGATAGGATAGGATAGGATAGGATAGGGTAGGGTAGGATAGGATAGGATGGGATGGGATGGGATGGGATGGGATGGGATGGGATGGGATGGGATGGGATAGAACAGAACAGGAACAGAACAGGAATAGAATAGAATGGAATGGAATGGAATAGAATAGAATAGGATAGGATGGAATGGAATGGAATAGAATAGGATAGGATAGAATAGAATAGAATAGAATAGAATAGAATAGAATAGAATAGAATAGAATAGAATAGAACGGAACCGAACCAGGTTGGAAAAGACCAGTTCAGGGCACATTGATTGTCCCATGGTAAAGGATATTCAAATGAGGTAGGAGGCATTGATTTTTCAGAAAATGATGAAAAAAACAAATCTACTTAGTTGGAGTAGATGGTAACCAGCTCAGACAAAGAAATAGCATTAATTGCCAGTAACTGCAATATTGATGTATTTGAGCAGTACAAAGCCATCCAATAGACAGGAATTTAAAGACCTAAAGGAGTTATTACTTGAAATTGGATCATGAAATTAAGGAAAGGAAAAGGCAGGCTAAATATCAGTCTTCTAGAAAGACTAATTTAGACTATTATGTAACCTTGCAGAGTGGAAAGTCTTATTCAAGATTTGGAAACAGATCCAGCAGAATCCCATAGGGTAATGTGAACTACATTGTTTCTTGAGCTATTTAGCATATATCTATATCTATATCTATATCTATATCCATATCCATTATCTCTATCTCTAACTCTATCTCTATCTCTATCTCTATCTCTATCTCTATCTCTATCTCTATCTCTATCTCTATCTCTATCTCTATCTCTATCTCTCTATCTCTATCTCTATCTCTATCTCTACCTATATCTCTATCTCTATCTATATTTATATCTATATCTATCTAAAGAGATAGTCTTTACTTAGTCATTGCTGGTACAGAGTTGGGTGAGGAGACACAGAAATATTTACTCCTGTGTGGCTAGCCCAGCTTCATGATAAAGGTTAATACAGACAGAAGAGCTTGCAGGGATGGGTTAGCAAGCCAGGTTTGAGTCAGTGCTGAATGGTTGCTAACTCAGAGGACACAGTCTCAAGCTTAGAGGACACAGTCTCAAGCTGTGCCAGGGGAGGTTTAGGCTGGATGTTAGGAAGAAATTCTTCATAGAGAGAGAGAGATTGCCAATTGGAGTGGGCTGCCCAGGGAGGTGGTGGAGTCACCATCACTGGAGGTGTTTAAGAAGAGACTGGATGAGGCAGCAAGTGGTTTAGTTGATTAGATGGTGTTGGATGATAGGTTGGACTTGATGATCTCGAAGGTCTCTTCCAACCTGGTCTGGTCTGGTCTGGTCTGGTCTGGTCTGGTCTATTCTATTCCATTCCATTCCATTCCATTCCATTCCATTCCATTCCATTCCATTCCATTCCATTCCATTCCATTCCATTCCATTCCACTCTATTCTACTCTACTCTATTCTATTCTAACTCAAAGTGAACATCATCACTGATGGGATCAGCCTTGGGCAGCAGTGCATCTAACTTGATGTTGGCTGGCATTGGCTATGTTAGACATAGGGGAAGCTTCTAGCAGCCTCTCCACCTGGTAGCCACCCTGGTAGCCCCTTTGCTACCAAAACCTCATGATGCAAACCACAGAGCAAACAGCCACAGAGTGTTGCAGAACAGGAACAGAAATGAGGATAAGAGGGGTTAGCTGTACAGATTGCATTCTAAAGACCTCAGAAGTCTTTCCTGTAAGAATTGGTTCAAAACATTGTGATATAGCATCAAATTTAGGAGAGATGTGAAATGTGTTTTTAATGTGGCAGTTTTCTAACAGCAAGGGAGAAGCTGCTGCAGAATTGCTTGGGTCTCACTGAGGATGGCACTGGGCTTTTTCTGTGCCTGTATGGCTCAAGTGACAGCCCTGACTTGGTGGAATTTTAGTGGAATAGAAATGCATCACACAGCAAGGTGCTGGAGCTGATGCAGAGAGACGAAATGGCCTGGCTAGGGGTTTTTTGGGAGCAGAAGCACTCTTCTGATCAGAAGGGAAAATGTTTCAAGGTGAACAAACCCATGGTGACTCGCCTGGAGAAACAGTTTTTTGTGTCCTGAAGAAGCAACATTTGGGAGGTTTGCAACAGGGGAAGGTCTGAAAAACAAGCAGCCACAGTTGGTCATTTGGAGGGCTTTAGCTCTCCATGGCTGTGAAGTGTGCCTGGCCTCTTCACTTCACCCTTTCCCCACCTGCATGCCCAATCTGTTACCGTTAAAGCTCCCAACTTAAACTGATAAAGGTGATTCCCATTCCCACCAAGAAGCCACATGTCTCTGTTAGACCTTCACATCAGCAAGGCTTAAGAGCTTAGTGCCTTCTCCCCACTGTGCTGCTCTTTGCCCTCCTTCTGAACAACTGGCACCTCTCTAATGTCTCCTCCCCTGCACATGCCCCCGGATATCACCTTCTGTTTCATCACTGAACTGTCACATTCAGGCTTGTGCCTGTCTTCCAGGAGTCACCAAAGTGCTGCCAAACACAGCTAGTTTCCAGCTTTTGGCATCTAGGACATCTCACAGTATCACATGCCTGCACCACCCATAGATGGCTTTTTGCCTCTGTCTGGGCTCCTGGAAAGATATCTCCACGTGCAAGATAAACATTGATTTCACACCCCCCACCCCTACTTTAAAAGCAGGGATTTATTATTTTTCTTTTACTTTTAATTTCTTTTGGGTGCTGCCACCCAGCTGTACTGCAAGCATCCCTGCAACTTCATGTATTTAAAAGCCAGCCATCTGAAAAGAAACATATGTGACAGCAATCACAGCCCAGGCATGTGTGCTGATAAGACTAATTCCTTGTCATCCCTGTAATGTTCAATCTAATCTGAATTGCAGCCCTTGGGACTTGCAATTACCTTGGTCCATCTGTCAGTGAACTGCCATTGTGGGTTCCACTGTAGCTAATTGGAGTTCACACACAAAGCTTTTCCCTCACTTTCCTTCCACACACACACAGGTACACCCCCACCCCATCACCTCTCCTTTCATTTTCAAGGTATAATTAAAGCCAAATGAAGAGGAACAACAGGGATTTAGCGAGTTATTTATTTAAGGAAGAGCTGAAGGATAAAGATAGATATTATCTGCTTAGGTCTGGTGAAAAGCCCCACCCACAGCTGCAGGGATATAAAGGAATAGGTGTAAATGGGAGCAAATTATAGGAGAATAAGAAAAGAGAATGTCTCAGAGACACTAATTTCCTAACACATACTCATTGTTTCTAGTGCTTTCCTCCTAGGGCCTGAAAATGTTCGCTCTGAGCATTCAGGGTCGAATCTCTTGCTCCTTGTTAGCATGTGGGATCATCTCTGGTCCATATAATGATTTATAGGTAATCCCAGTGTCCACCTCAGTCCTCTGTGTGAACCTCACTTAAAACTGTGCTTCTGGGCATGGCTATATCTACACTGGTACCAGTCAGGTACTCTGAAGAGCCTTGGGAAACAGAGCCCAGTGAAATGCCTTCACGCTCTGTGGAGGATGAAGAGAGGTTTGAGCTTCTATTTTGGGGTCCACTTGCTGCCTTCCAACTCCCTAGGCTTTTCTAGGAAGTGCCTGAGAAATCCTAACACGTGGGAGCAGGTTGAAAACACTGAGGTTTCTTACAGCCATGCATGGAAATATATTAGGCATTAAAAATAAAATGAGGAGGATGTTTCAGTTCTTATGAAAACAACTTTTCTCTTCCCTTCTCTTCTCCTCTCATCTCCTCTCTTCTCCTCTCTTCTCCAGGCTATGTTAGCCTGGAGAAGAGGAGGCTCAGGGGAGACCTTCTTGCTCTCTACAACTCCCTGAAGGGAGGTTGTAGCCAGGAGGGGGTTGGTCTCTTCTCGCAGGCAACCAGCACCAGAACAAGAGGACACAGTCTCAAGCTGCGCCAGGGGAAGTTGAGGCTGGATGTTAGGAAGAAGTTCTTCATAGAAAGAGAGATTGGCCATTGGAATGTGCTGCCCAGGGAGGTGGTGGAGTCACCATCACTGGAGGTGTTTAAGAAGAGCCTGAATGAGGCACTCAGTGCCATGGTTTAGTTGATTCGATGGTGCTGGATGATAGGTTGGACTTGATGATCTCAGAGGTCTTTTCCAACCTGATTCATTCTCTTCTCTCTTCTCTTCTCTTCTCTTCTCTTCTCTTCTCTCTCTTCTCTTTTTCTCTTCTCTTCTCTTCTCTTCTTTCTCTTCTCTTTCTCTTCTCTTCTCTTCTCTTTCTTCTCTTCTCTTCTCTTCTCTTCTCTTCTTCTTCTCTTTCTTCTCTCCTTCTCTCCTCTTCCTCTTCTCTTTCCTCTTCCTCTCCTCTTCTCTTCTTCCTCCTTTCTACTCTTTCCTTTCTTCTCTTTCTTCCTTTTTCTCTTCTCTTCTCTTCTCTTCTCTTCTCTTCTCTTCTCTTCTCTTCTCTTCTCTTCTCTTCTCTTCTCCTCTCCCCCCTCTCTTCCTCTTCCCCTTCCCCCTCCCCTTCCCCTTCCCCTTTCCCTCCCCTTCCCCTTCCCCTTCCCCTTCCCCCTTCCCCTTCCCCTTCCCCTTCCCCTCTCCAATTTGACACCAGAATTCCATCCTTCCCTATTAGCAAAAACCATGCAGGCAGAGTCTGCTTTCTCTGCTGGTGCATATTTACATTCCAGCTATGTTATGAGTCATTGTTTTGAGATTAATAATATAGGATTTGTAGATAGTAAACAAAATATGCATCACTTTCTGACTCTCTCCCTCTCTCTTTCTGACTGATAAGTTTTGATCCAATATCATTGCACAGCAGAAATAGAGCAGCAGAAAAGAGCACAGGGAGAAGACCAGTAACTGTTGTTATGAAATACATGGGTTGAGGAAAATAAGTAAGAGAAAATAATCTCCTCCTTCCACCCTTACCTTTATCATTTCTTGGTAATGTCACAGAAGGTGGGAACTCTGGAGCACTAATATTTAGGTGTTTTATTCCACACCTCGCTGCCTGTGAGATCTGAATGAAATGTGAGGAGTTATACCCTGATGGTAAATGGCTGACATGCAACCATAGCTTGATCTGAATATTGTTTAGCCTGTTATGCATCAGCCTCATCTGGAGGGACTCAGCTCTAGCTGCTTTGCTCTGTTGGTGTGTTTATTATTTGATGAAGTGTGTGGAATTGGGAAAGGGAAATGGCAGCATTTTGGAAACAGAAGTGAGCAGAAGCCTTTTGAGGATTCTGTTAAACCATAATCAATAATTTAAGGGGAAATCTATGTGGTTACATCAGTTTGTTCTTCCAGTGTCTGCACACAGTCAGTAATTTGCTTGCATGTTCTCTCTTTCCCCTATATAGTGAATTGAAACAGTTTCTGGTTAGCAAAAACACCTGATGCTCAAGCTCTTAAAATAGGTTGAATTTTTCTGTTTTAGGCTAATTTGTACTCCTAAGAGTATGACCACATGAAAAAAAGAGTGTGATTTCCTTGCTACCAGGTGCAGTATGAACAGACATTTATGGGAGAATGAAGCCTCAGAAGCTGTAAAACTAAATAGAAGAGTGGAAAAAAGATGCAAAGGGAGGGAGAGGTGAGCAGGATAATCCAAATGGTAAGGTTGCAGCACAGAATGGCTGAGCTCTTTCACACAGGTTCCTTAGTATTGTCTGTGCTGTGACTAACAACCCTGGCAGCTGCAAATGCCACTGAAACTGAATTTTGCATGAGAGCAGTTGCAGAAGACTTTCATTAACTTTGGAGTCAGTGAGACTCAGCTGCTGAAATTGTCACTGTGAGCAAGTTCAGGAGGAAATGATCACTCAGCTCCTGTAGCTCTCTGGGGGTTTTTCCCATTGCCCATCTCCTTGTTCATATGGCTGTGGGCAAAGTCAGATCAGCTCACCAGCCCCTAACCCAGGGACCAGTTTGGCACACCACAGTGTTTATTTCCTGAGCTCAATGTGCTTCGAGAAGCCTCTGTCCTAGCAATGCCTTTCTGCTCACCAATCACTTAGGGAGGTATGACCTTCCCATTTCCAGAATGAATAGGAGATTGACCTCTTCTTATTTGGTTGTGTTCCATGGAATGCAATTGCATTTTTTAATTAGAGCACAATGATGCCATCAAAATAGTCAAGAGGCAAAAAAGAACTTTCCAGCCTGCTCCTCGAAAACCTGCTCTCAGGGTGAAGTATGTCCCAGGCAAAATTCAGTCCATGCTTATTTAAGAGTTGTTTGAATACAGCTTTTCAGATGAGAGTCTTAAAAATATCCATTAGGAATGATTGTGTAACTTGCTCCTCAGTGCAACTAGCTGCTTAGCAACTAGTGCATAGCTCTGATTTAGTGACTGTGACTTAGACAACCCAGTTCATTATGGTGATCAATACCAGCAAGTTCATCAGCAGCATGGATTCCTTCTTAACCTTTGGCCACTAAAACTGAATTATGTGCTGGCTCCAGGGTGGTTAATCATCCCAGAGGACAAGTACCCTTGACCTGCCACTGCCCTTGCCTCTTGTGATATACAGAGGAGCCAAGACTGCTGCAGGGCTGTGCTCTCACCCAGGGCATTGTGACACTGCCACCTCAACAGCTGGTGGAGGAAAGTATAAGGATAGCAAAAGCTGGTGAGATAATTCAAACCCCCCCTGCTTTGGGAGGACAAAATCTTCTTTAAACTGATGAAGAAAACTGAGTGAAGAGGAATCAATCTGAGAATAAGGATCTAAACACATAGTTTCAGAGGCTATGTGGCTGTTTGTGTAGTATGTTAGCTTCATACAATATTTTCAGCCATCAAACCCCACCTTATCTGATCCTCCTTCAGTCTGTGAGGGCTTAGCCTTTTCCACAGGTATATACCTGACGTGTTATTGACTTTGGTTGAGGGCTTTCAAGGCTGTGTAGCTCTAATCCTACTTACCACTCATTTTTACTGCTTGATTGTTTTGGTTCTGGTGATGTCAGCTGAACTAATAAATGGGGAATCCATTACCCAAAGCTGTTGACTCAGCTTAGCTTTGGAAAGCACATCACTGTGATATACATTAGCTCGTGTCAGGACTGCCTTAATAGAGCTTGATAATGAAATCCAATCATAATCCATAGCAAATGAGTAACCTTTAATAAGATTAAGCTTCTTTAATTCTACAACAAGCATCTGGAAGGATAAATGCATGAAAAAAAGAAATAAAGCAAAAGAAAGTGGGTGACAGGGTGGGGGAAAATAGAGAGCAAAGGCTGGCTGTGGCTGAAGATAAGGTTCTTGAAAAGCCTGTGATGGCTAATGCAGAAGAAAGAGCCCTTTAGCTCAGAGTATTGCAGAAGTATCTGGTTGGCAAGAAAAAAAGGAACCTAAAAGCCCCAACCAAACATTTCTTAGAAGTCATCCTGTGTACAGGACAATGTAAGAGAAGCTGGCAGGCTCTGGCCCATACTCACAATAATTTTGCCCAGTGGGGCTGAAAGCTGACCATTGCCTCTAAGGGGTGAAGTAAGCTACCTGATGTGAAAACACAACTGGAAGTGGTGCTTTGGCTTTAGAGAGCATGACTTAGCCAGCCTTGGAGGTGGTTTTGAATTCCTGCAGATTTCATTCTGTTCTAATTTAACAGTAGTAATCATAGAATCATAGAATGGTTTGGGTTGGAAGGCACCTCCAAAGGTCATCTAGTCCACTCCCCCTGCAGTCAGCAGGGACATCCTCCACTAGATCAGGTTGCTCAGAGCCTTGTCAAGCCTGACCTTGGGTATCTCCAGGGATGGGGACTCAATTACCTCCCTGGTAAACCTGTTGCAGTGTTCCAGCACCTTCATGGTGCAGAACTTATTCCTAACATTCGATCTAAATCTCCCTTTCTCTCCTTTCAAACCATTGTCCCTCATCCTGTCCCTGCAGACCTTTGCAAACAGTCCCTTTGCAGTCTTCTTGTAGCCCCTCGCTCAGGTCCTGGAAGGCTGCTGTTAGGTCTCCCTGGAGCCCTCTCTCCTGCAGGCTGAACAGCCCCAGCTCCCTCAGCCTGCCCTCATCACAGAGATGTTCCATCCCTCTGATCATTTTCGTGGCCCTCCTCTGGACCTGCTCCATCAGGTCCAAGTCCTTCCTGTGTTGAGGGCTCCAGAGCTGAACGCAGTCCTCCAGGTGAGGTCTCACCAAAGCAGAGCAAAATGACAGAATCACTTGAAATGCTTGGTTGTGATCTGTAGGTAACACAAGGTGGAAGCTTGCACTGTTTTCTCTTGTCTCTTGTGCTGTGGGGTTTCAGTCATGTGCTGTCAGATCTCTAAGCAGGGTCTGCCACAAGTGTTTGAGCCACACAGGCAACAGTAGGTGGTTGGAGATGAGGAAGGCAAGATTATGCAAACAGACTGGTTGAATAAAAATAACAACTGTGATCAGGAAGGAAAGAAATGCCTTTGCCCCTAGCATGCATAGTTGTTTGGGGTTTTATTCTGTTCTCTTCCTCAACAATAAGGTAGGAGACAGTACAGGCAGTGTATGGCTTGGCAATAGAGGCTGAAAGGTGAAGACCCCCTCCTAAGGTTTTTCTTCCCCAGTGCTCTTGACAATACCTGCCATTTGGTGCAATCTTAGCTATTTTTAAGGGGGAAATAATAATAATAGTTACAATGTAACAGGCAGCTCAGAAAAAAAGAAGCTATGTCTGGCCAGGGAAATTATCTTATTTCTCCCTCTAATTTGAGGTGGAATTTGAGCAAAGAGCTCTCAAAGTGCTGTGATGCCTTCCTGCCCCTCACCAAAGCAGCAGGTCTGATAATCCAGCCAGCCCTTCCTGCACCCACAGCAGGCTGGAAAGAAATGTCTCTTTTCTCTTCAGCCTTTCAGCTGGTCTAATTGAGGGCACTGAACTATTTTGTTCTTGCAAAAGATAGTTTATGAAATGGGTTCTACTTTGGACTTGTTTTAAGGGTATTCAGTTTGAAATGCTCTTCTCACAAGCTGGTGTCCTCCTAATGACTCCAACACACTCTTCACTTAGTCTGAGGTCTTTAAATAAGAGAAAACTCAGATGTATTTCATCTGACTAATAAATACCTCTGCAAGAGAGAAGCGTTTGTGAGTCAGATCTTTTACCAGGCTTGATAGGCATATATAAAAGACATTTGGAGAGGGGAAAAAAAAACCTCAAGCAGCTATCATTTAGTGTTTACAATGCAAAAGAAACCTTCAACCCTCAAATCTCATGAAGGATTATACCAAGAGAGGAAAACATGACATGCATTAACTAGTGGGAGACATTTCTTACCAAACCCAGAGATCACTCAGGATTAAAGTTATATATATTTCATGGAGGGGCAGGAAAGGACTTGTGTCAGCTTCTTCTTTTGACAAACACTGTCAAACTTTGTTCTGACTTGAGGGAGGGCTTGAAAATAAAATGTCATGGAGGTATTCACAGTGCACTTTGGAGGAGGAGAGGTGATTCGACAGACTGGAGTCAGAAGTCAGAGCTGTAACTGGCTTTGGGCTGTTTTCAAACTACTTGCAGCAGAAGACTTCTGAGACTCCAGATCAGGTGTTGCAGTGAGTGTTGATACTGAATTCAAGCCCCAGTCTGGCAGTCTGTCTGCTGAAGGAAGGAGCTGGGTGTCTGAGGAAAGGGCTTTGAAAGGAACAGCTTAGAGAGTACTCAAGGGATTCTGTGTTAGCTGCCCAGAGACCATGGCTCCCTCTGACTGCTTTTGACATTGTTAACTCTTAATTTTGTACAGCTAATAGTTTTGCCAACATAAGTCAGAGAAAATTGCATCATGTCTTCCATAACCACATTGAGCAAACTATCCTGCAGGGTAAAGGACAGCTTAAGATTCTTGCTCTTTGATATGCAACAAAGTCAATATAGAAATTCCAGTTGGGTTTTTTTCCCCCTTTCTGGAAAGTTCTGGCTATTTCAGGCAGCTTTTGCCAAGTCTGCCCACTCCTTGTAAGCAGAAGATGCTTCTACTTGCTGAGCTAGAGGTTTGCAATAGCCACTGAATGTCTAGAACCCCAGAGCTGAATATTTTCTGGGCTAGAGGTTTGCAATAGCCACTGAATGTTTGCCTAGAATGGTCTGCTTGCATTGGAATGGTCTGCCCAGAGGTGGTGGAGTAGCCATCTGGAGGTATTCAGGAGGAGAATGGGGTACTGGGTGCCATTGGATGGTCTGGGTGGGTTGGTGGTTGATAGGTCACCATCATTGGAGGTCTTCAGGATTTATTGTATTGTATTGTGTTGTCTGCCAGAGCTGAATATTTTTGGGTGAGGTTTGGATTGGTTGAATGTCTAGAACACGATGATCTGAAGGTCTCTTCCAGCTAGATTTATAGCCACTGATTGTCTAGAACCCCAGAGCTGATTATTTTCTGGGCTAGAGGTTTGCAATAGCCACTGAATGTCTAGAACCCCAGAGCTGATTATTTTCTGAGCTAGAGATTTGCAATAGCCACTGAATGTCTAGAGGCCCAGAGCTGATTACACAGCTGTTCCTGAGTGTATTTCATCAGCTCAAATAAAGTCATGATGACAAAAGACTTCATGCTGTCCCTATCTCTGCTTGCATCACCAAGGGCTGCTGCCCTAGGAAGCATTCCCCGGTGACAAGTGCTGACAAGGCATTCAACCCCAAACAAGTCAGTGTGACTTGGTGTTGAGAATACTAGTCCTTGGTATGGGTCCAAGAAGGGCCTGAGAACTGCCCCTGTGGCTCAGGACATTGTAATTATTTTGCAGGTATGTGTTTTGGTCAACAAGACACAACCTGAAGGCACATGAGGGCTGTACCACAACAGGCTGCAGCAGTAGGTGCTTCTGCAGCATTGTGTCAAGGCAGTGTATTGTGGTCTGAGCCATGGTGTTAGAGGATGCAAGAGAGCAGTGGCTGCTGGGGGACCATGAAGGCTTGAGGGAACCCAGCCTGGACTAGGCTTGTGTACTGAGAGCTTTGTGGAAGACCATGTCTGATCCACTAGGGCCTTGTACTTGAGGCTCGAGAAACCCATATGTTATTAATGTAGCCTGCAACTTATCTTTGCTCATGAGGAAAAGGGAGAGCTTCTCTCCATGGACAGGATCTGCTCTGTGCAGCATGCTGGGGGAAAATCCATCTGGGCTCCATGCAACACTGCATGGATTCAGAGTGCCTGGCATCTGGAGGCATGTATGATTTACTCACTGTCTATATTCCTCCTCTTATCCTGTCTCATTAAAGCAGTTAGCTTATTAAGCTGTTTGCTGCTGTGCCTTTCTTACTGAGATACAGCCTTGCACTGCCTGTCTCTTACTCCTCTGCTTCCAGTGCTGTCCTGGGGTGAATTACACTTGTAGCCATCTGGGCTTCATCTCAAAATGCAAACAGCACGTTGAGGGAATGGTCTGAAGCAGAGGAAGTCTGCACTGGATAGAAGAACACTTTTTTCCCCCCCGAAAGAGTGGTCAGGTATTGGAACAGGCTGCCCATGGAGGTGGTTAAAGAAAGATGGAGATGTTAAAGAAATGTGTGGCCATGGTGCTTGGGGACATGGTTTAGCAGCCATGGTGGTCTCAGGTTGATGGTTGGAGTCAATAATCTTAGAAGTCTTTTCCAACTGACACAATTGCTTGAAGCTGTGATCCTGTGACCACTGTCTATCCTTGAAACTTGCTGTATCCATAGTTTGCCTTCCATTTCCTTCCATCCTGCAGTTTTCCTTCCATTACTGGGAAGATAATACAATACAATACAATAAATCCAGGTTGGAAGAGACCTTCAAGATCATCGTGTCCAACCTATCAACCAATCCAACCCACCTAAACAACGAGATCATGGCACCCAGTACCCCATCAAGTCTCCTCCTGAACACCTCCAATGATGGTGACTCCACCACCTCCCTGGGCAGCCCATTCCAATGGGCAATCACTCTCTCTGGATAGAACTTCCTCCTAACATCCAGTCTAAACCTCCCCTGGTGCAGCCTGAGACTGTGTCCTCTTGTTCTGGTGTTGCCTGCCTGGGAAAAGACACCAACCTCTGGTCCATCACTTCAGTATGATTTTCAGTGAGTAAAAATGTAGCCTATCATATTCTGGTTTGAGTTTGGGTGGGTTGGATGGCCCCTACCAGCGGTGTGATTTACGCCTCAAATGCTCAGGAGCCTCTCAGACCAGAAAAGGGAACGGCTGAAGCTTTTCCAGTCCCTTTACTTAGACTTTTGGGTTCTTGACTCCTCCATAACTTTGAAAATTATCCCTTCCTGCACACAAGCTTCATCCAAATGCCAGTGCCTGAGCTTCTCTCCCCACTTGCTCACTCCCTGCCTGATACAGAATTATGCAACGCACGTATGACTAATTTGTTGTGAACAAAGCCCGGAGTTACGCTTCGTGCCTGCTCTCTGAAAGTGGACTTTTGAGGATACTCCTTGACTACTTTATGCCAAACATGACTGATTGGATATTCAGGCAATTAAAATGGGGGCCTCCAGTGGTTCTGGCAGCTGTTTGTAAGTCCAGCTGCATTTGGCTTGCTGTTTATGCTGCAATTTCAGTTTGCCTCTGACTTCTCTTCCTCCGTCTCTTAGAAACCAATAAGGTGACTGACTGAGGCAATTTAAGTGGTCTATGCATTTGTCAGTAATTACCTCTATTTCTCCCAATAATTTGCTTTTAAATCTCCTATTGATTACTTTTCAGTTCTGTCACTGATCTGCTCTCTCTTTGAAGGTCAGCAGTTTAAATTCACCACCAACAGGTAAACAGTGGAAGGAAGCTGTGCTGGCTGGCCCAAGTTTAGCACTTAGATCACAAAAGAAAGTGGTTTGAAATACACCCTGGGACATGCCAGCAATAAGTCAGTGAAACAGAGGGAGGCAAAGGGGCTGCTGTTGGGAGAGCTGTGAAGATCTCCTGTGAGCAGCCTGGCTGCTGTCTCAGTGAGGTGTTTCGCCGTAAGGCGCTTTGTGCATCTTGCATACGTGGCTGTACGTGGACTCTGCCCCCCAGCATCAGCACAGAGATGGCTAACACACAAGAGCTGATGTATTTATTTAGTTATTTATTTTGAAAGGCAGACTTCACTGAAGCAGAAAGGGTCATGCTCTTTGGGAACCTACAGCCTGGCTTTTCCATAAGCGTGATACTCAGTGGTGCGTCCCTGGAGCGATCCCATGGCAGGCTTGCAGGGAATCTGGAGTTTCTGGGAAGTGCTGGACTGCCCAGACTTGGGCAGGAGGTTTGGTTATGGGTGGAGGCCAGGCTTTGCAGTTATTTTCCAGTTTTAATGGAAACTTCTAACAAAGAAACTCCTCGTGGAATACAATGCTCGGAAGGGAACGGTACATGGATCTATCCTAAAGCAGTGCTGACAGCCCAACAGTGCTGGACTTGGCTGCCTGCTGCTCTAGGATAAGCTGTTGAGGTCATTTTTGTACAGTTCTGCTCCAACCCCCAACCTACATAAAGAGGTTTCCTAATTATTGTCCCCTCTTGTTTTGAACCCCGGGGGTATAGGGCATGTTTGGAGATTTGATTCCCAGTGGCATCCTGATCCCCAGCAGGCTGCTGTCGTATACAACCATGCACACTACTGGTGTGCACAGACCCAAGCAGAAGACTGTGCTACACCCTCATCCCAGGCATAAGAAATTGATCTGCTTTCAGGCCTTTTGGCTTCAAACCTTAGAACCATGGAATCAGAGTCGTAGAATCATAGCCTCACAGGATGCATTGGGCTGGAAGGGACCTCTAAAGCTCATCTAGTCCATCCCCCACGCAGTCAGTAGGTGTGTCTTCAGTTAGATCAGGTTAGATCAGGTTGCTCAGAGTCCCATCAAGCCTGGCATTGAATGTCTCAAGGTCTCTTATCAGTCCCTGCATAAAAGTGTTATTACCTACTTGAAGTTGTTGAACTCTCTTCAAACAACATCCAAAGATGACTGGGGCGGGGGGGCTTTGGGTTATCATGAAACAACTGGCAGTGTTTTGTCTTCATTCCCTACATAACTGCTTCCCCCTCCCCCCCCTTTTTTTTTATCCTGAAGCACATACTCTATCAGTTGAATAACTCCTCTGTAAGGAGAGCCATATGTGCAAGGTCTTTTCCAACCTTGTTGATTCTATGATTCTATTATGATTCTATAAGAGGACACAGTCTCAAGCTGTGCCAGGAGAAGTTTAGGCTTGAGGTGAGGAGAAAATTCTTCACAGAGAGAGTTGTTAGCCATTGGAATGTGCTGCCCAGGGAGGTGGTGGAGTCACCATCCCTGGAGGTGTTCAAGAGGGGATTGGATGTGGCACCTGGTGCCATGGTTTAGTCATGAGGTCTGTGGTGACAGGTTGGACTTGATGATCTTTGAGGTCTCTTCCAACCTTGGTGATACTGTGATACCTTGAGTGAGCATCCTCACATTTCATGACACTCTGCCTACTTTATTCTTTTTCCATCAATATTTTGTTGCATAGCAGGGACTGGATTTCACATTGCAGAAGGAGCTGCCTTGGGTAGAGAGGAGAAATACACTCAGGTGGTGATCAGCACTCTGGTGAACACAAGACTCCCACTGTCTTACCATGAGGAAAAGTTTTTACCTGCTTGTTTGCCTTCTTTCCCCTTGATTGTTGAGTGTCTGTGTTGCTGTGAGATTCTATGTCATGACAGAGGCAATCAGTTTCTCATCATGTCTGTTTACTTGCCTTTTTTTTTTTCATCCATTATGCATTCATTTTGCACAGCTTTGCACGTAGAGAGTCTGCTTTCTTCCCTTCCTCTACCACAACCTTGTTGCTGCTATATTAAAGGGTGATGTTTGAGATCTAGGGCTGGACAGGGTGGGGTTTATGAATGGCTCTCACATTGTGCTCACTCCTTCTGGTGCAAATACCAACAAAAGCACAGACATCTGTGCAAAGAATGAACCTGTGCTCACACATGGGCACAGCCATCACGCTGTGCTGCAGACTTTGCTTGGCAATATGATCTGTTGGCTACCTCAGAAGAGTGCAAAAGGAGCATGAACATTCTGGTTTGATGCTCAGAATGCAGCCTCATTATGCAAACCTTAATTGCAACCTTATCAAAACATGGATTCAGGTTGTTCTAATTGAATTGGAAATATCCTCTCCCTGTCTCCTAGGTGATTAAGCAAAATTAACACCTGGTTCTAAATGCCCCTGCAGACAATGGGGATGTTGAGTTGGGAGTCTGTGCAATCTACTGGCTGAGGAACTTGCTGGGCTGCATGGGGTAAGCTCTTGCTTTGTTGCACTGTGCTGTGACTTCCATCACTTCCCACTGTGGCTTAAAATTTGGGAAATCCATGGTAAAGTTTTCAGAGAGGCTTTATCCACTTAATGCTTTAATCTGCTCAAACACAGTAGGATCTGGGGGGCTTAAATCATAGAGGGCTTTAATCTCAGCTTCACCTTGAGGGAAGGAACGTGTGGGAAAATTATAAGGAGCACAGAAAGAAGTGTGTGACAGATTCAAGATAGGTCAGGATGCTATGTGTGCAGAACATGGGGCTTATTCTCCTTCCACCAGGAGTGGTTGATATTCTCCTTCCACCAGAAGTGGTTGATATTCTCCTTCCACCAGAAGTGGTTGGCAGCCCTGAGGAAAGAGACTTGGGGGTGCTGGTAGATGAGAAGCTGGACATGAGCAGGCAGTGTGAGCTTGCAGACCGGAAGGTGAATCCCATCCTGGGCTCCGTCAAAAGATGCGTTGCCAGCAGATCCAATCAGCTCCTTTTTTTTCCCTGTTATCCCTTGGTGCTCTTTGAAGAAGCTCTTGCAGCCTTCAACAAACCCCTTGAGGAGCATCATAAAGTGTGCTCATCCAGGTGAGTGGCTGGAGCAGCAGCCAGCTGAGGGAGGCTGATGACCTGGGCTTTGGGTTTGAAGCACGAGCCCACAGGGTGGCTCAGGCACAGACATACTGCTGCCAGAAAGCTTGGGCCAGGAGGACTAAACCATCTCAGCTAAAACAACAAAGAAAAGATGCCTAGGTAAGCACAGCCCAGTGATGAGGGGATGGAAGAGAGGGTCACAGACACTGCTGCAGTGTTTGTCTAGTGGTGACCTCTACCTCTGCAAATATCATTGTGTATCACTTGCAAGAAACAAAGCTCTCTAAACCCCATAAAAGCAGAGCACTTGAGCCTCAAGTGATTTGAATCTGTAATATTTTCCTTCCTGGTGGGTAATGTGAATTTTCTCCAGCTACATAGAAGGATTCAGAGTTTTCAAGGCTTTCATTAAATTATTTATCTGCTCTGCAGTAAAAGGTGGATGGAAAGCCCAGGCTGGATGAGGCTCTGGCCAGCCTGATCTAGTGTAGAGTGTCCCTGCCCATGGCAGGGGGGTTGGAACTAGATGATCCTTGTGGTCCCTTCCAACCCTGACTGAAACTATGAAACTATGAAAAGATTTGTTAATCTCAGCTTCTAGATTCTGCCTTTTAGCTAGTTTTGACAGTTGTTCATGAAAATACCTCTGGGAATCTGGGTGTATCTTATTTGGTTATCATCAGCCAGTCAAAACATCCTCACAGGTGGAGGACCTGCTTCCAGTCACTTGTGCAGCCTTGCTGTCATTCTGCTGACATCCAACAAATGCTCCCCAGCTTACACCAACGTAAAGCAAACAAGTCCCTGCCCCAAAGCTGTGAATCCTCACTGTGACCACCAAGTAGATGACAAATTCATAGCTTGGGAAGTGAAGATTTGGGGTGTCAGACTGGACTTATTTTATGCATTATAGAAAGATTCTGATTTTCAAATACTAAGTATGAAGATATGGAAAGTCAGAAATTGAAGTCATCTGATTAATTAGCCTGTCTTGAATTTTCCCCTCCAACATGCCTATGCTTTGCTCACATGTCCCATTTTTCACCCAGTGGTGTCATAAAAGACTGGAAGTTGACAGCCTGGGTCAGATCACTCAGTTCTGCCTCTGGCAGTTGTCAGAATGGAATATGTCACAAGGCCCCACTAAAACCAAAGTATTCCCATCTGTCAAATCAGCAGCTGTGACTGGGCCAAAAGAAGACTTTCCACTCATTTGATTTCTGTGGTCTGGCATTTGCCAAACATTCAGCCACAATTCATGGCCTCTGCTTATGGCACCTGGGAAATCTCCTGGCCAAAAAAACTGCATCCAGAACTGTTCAGTCTTCAAGATCAGATGAATTCTGTTTGGCCTTAAGTGAGCATTTGGACAACTTACTTATTGTTACCAATGAGGAAGAAGACCATTTCTGACTCCTGTCGAAACCTGTCGATGCACGCAGGAGGTTGCACATTTCCAGAGAGTTTCAATGGGTTGAGTTAGGAACATGACAAAGATCTGTGGTCATGAAGCACCCTTCTCTCCTTCACCTGACTCTGGATGACCTTTCAGCCTTGTTGCCCTCCCTCTCCATTTCATCACATCTATTTATTTGCTTTCACGTTGCCTCTGTAGGATGTGACCTTTCCATCCCTCTTGATTTTGTCATGACTTCGCCACCAAGAGATTGTTATCTCGGCTGTTTGTCTTTCTGCTTGATATTCTTTCTTGCAAGTGCCCACATTTGGGTTTTTTTGTTTCATCTGTAATTAGGCACATCAAAGTGGTTTCCCTCTAATTGGCAGAGCTGCTGTTTGAGTTTTGTGATCAAATATTTGGATGTGCTTGAGGATAAATGAAACAAATTGCCAGGGGGACGCAACCAAAGCTATTATGGAACACAAACAGAGGAGACAAGTGGCAGAAACGCCATGTAAGACTCCGAGGAGGAGTTCTTTGTGCCCATGAATTAAAGGAATTCAAGCTATATACTTTTGCTAAAGTGGATTTTGAATGGAAATGAATGCAGCTTTACGGGCGAGGGGGCTTCTTAAATGGAAATCACTAGAGCAGCAAATCTGCTGCATTGCCACCTATATCCTTAAATGTGGATAAACAAACCCCCCCAGCAAAGCTAATGATTTAAGCTCACTGATGCACTGACGTGAGGCAGCACTTCTATCAAAAGCAAACAATAAGCTGTTTAGAGGCAGGCAAGGAAACAAAGAGGCGGCCCAAACTCTAAGCCCTATTCCCTCTGAAGTTAATCATTTTACCTTCCAACTGAAATCAGCTTACAAACCTGGAACAATATGTTTTCCACTTTCCAAGAGCATGAGCACGAAAAAGAGAGCCTGGTTGACTAAGGCCAAGTTCACAGCACATTTGTGTGGAAAGCAATTACAAAGTGAACTGTGCGGAGAAAGAAATCCCTTGGTCGGGCCGTGGTTCCAGTTCATCTTGGCTGTTACAACCATCACTTCTCAGCAACTGTGGGCCCACAAGCTCCTGCATCCAAGGTGCAGCCCTAAGGAAGACAGCTAGCACAAATTTCCATTTGCTTGAGCTAATGTTGCCTCCTGTACAACGCAGAAGGGTTAGGCTAGCCCCAGCTCCAAGTGGGGTGAACACACAGCAAAAACTGCCCCTGTGTTGCTCGTGTCCAACAGGAGTAAACTACCAACTTTAAGGTTTTGAGGTTTATTCTACTTTAAACAGCCAAGGACTAGTGACAAATAGGAAAGTAATAAAAATAAGCAGATCTGGAAAGCATGAATTGGAAACCACAAAGCCCCAAAGAGAGAGCAGGTTGAGAGGAGAAACAAGACTATAAACACTTTCTGGGAAGGAGAGACTTGAGTCAAGCAGATATTTTTCCCTAGCTGTGCTGTGTCTCTGACATTTTCCCTTCTGAACTAGATGAAGCATCAGGACTCCAAGTGTTACCCCAAAGGTGACCCACAATGTGAGAGCAAAACTGGCATGCAAGGTGCAGGTCCTGATTATGAGGGTTCAGCATTATTTGCTGTCTAACAGTGTGTGACGTGAGTGGGGGCTGGATTGGCTGGGCAAGGGAATTGCAGATGCTGTGAAGCAGAGTTTACACTGAAAATTTCAGCTTTGAAGGATGCCTGACGTGCCATGAAGGTCCATCAGGAGGTTTGGAGGGTGTCTGGAGCACATGGCATACAAGGAGAGGCTGAGAGAAATGGGTTTCTTCAGCCTCAAGGAGAGAAGGCTGAGGGGAGATGCTGCTGCTGCCTTGATGTAGTGGCTGGTTGTAGAGAAGGTGGAGCAAGGCTCTCCTTGGAGCTGCACACTGACGGGACAAGAGGCAACAGACAGAGGCTGTAACAGAGGAAATTCCTAGGAGCCACTAGGAGATATTTTCTCCTAGTTTCTCACCCACTATGAGGGTGGTCAAATACCAGGAGCAGGTGACCCGGAGCGTCTGTGGGATCTGCATCCTTCGAGATATTCAAGACCTGATAACAGGTTGCCCTGGCAAACCCGCTTTAAAGAAGCCTTGCTTTGAGCAGGAGGATGGAGTGGATGGCCTCAGGGGTCTCTTCCAACCTACACAACTTGATGAGTCTTTCTCTGATGGCTTTTATGCATGCATAAATGGCCACTAGGCTGTTACAAAAATACCAGCACAGCTGCCACTCTTTCCCACATCCCCTCCATGTGTGGTGTGGGATGGTGTTAAGGTTAGTGTACACACCATTGTGAGAGTCCTGATGGTGCACAGAGCACTACAGAATTACTCATGCCATCTGTTTTTGCTATTGTTAAGGATTAAAAATAAAGCTCTGTGAACATTTATTATGTTGGCAGGCTGAAAAACACAACTCAGTACTTCGTATTCCCCCACTTAGGTAATTACCAAGTGTTCAGAAACTAAGTGAGAGAGAAAGGAGGAGAGGAGAATCTAAAAAAAAAATGGGTAAAAAAAAAAGAAGAAGAGGAGAAGAAGAGAGAAGGGAGGAAAAAAAGGGGGGGGGAAGAAAAAGCCTAGGAGAGGGGGAAAAAGGGGTAAAAAATAAAGGGCAGGGGGAGAAAGTCTATCTTGCATCCCACTGAATGGTAATTTTAAAAGCAATTTCACACAGTTTATCATCTTCTCAGTCATCCTAACCAAATCCTGCAGTTCTCAGTCTGTGCCTTAAAACTTTGTGAGCTGCTCTTCTCAGCAATGCCCTGGAAAGGTGTAGGGAATAAAAAGTCAGTCCTGGGAACTGAAGAATGCTGTAATCCCCTACAGGTGATGCCCCTGAGGAAATGGTCAGGTCGCTGCCATGTTATCCATCTTCCCCACCTTTCCAGCAGAGGGGATGGAGCAGGCTGGAGATCTACCTACGTGCTTCCAGAGCATGGTGTGCTTGTGCTAGCACACCACACAGGGCAGGTGCCCAGGGCAGGAGCCAGCAGTGTTTTTATTCCCACATGCCAGAGGCTTCAGCTCTTGCCTGTTAACACTGAGAAATGTTGCCTGGTGTGAGGAAAAAGGGAATTTCTTTGGAAGCCTGTATATTTTCCCTGAGTTTCTGACAGAGAGTGAGGTCTTTCAAAGCTCAGACCTTCCTTGATCAGTGTTTCCAGTTTCTCTGTTCTGATTTCTTTTTAGCTGTACCCCCTTTCCTCCAGCACTGTTTTTTCTTCTTCCCCTTACCCTCCGATCTCTGGATCTCAGCACATTCACCACATGGGATGTGAGGCCAGTTAATGATGAAGTCCCCTAAGTTCACAGAATGTGTGTCAAGAACAGACATTTACAAACCAAGTTCTTGGAAGAATGGGTCACCTGCACTAGTGGCAGCCTTCTAAGGCTTGCCTCCAGGTACTGGCAGCCCACATGCTTCAGAGACAAGTCGATTTCTTGCTTTCTGGCCAAAGATACAGCACACCATCACTCCTGTCTCAGAGGAAAGAGTCTTTGTCCTGCATGAGATGCTGCTTCTCGCTGAAATCCCCATCCTGGTACCTCCTTTGTTCTTTATACAGATACTATGAGCACCTCAAACATTCGAAGACAAAGGTTTGAGCAGAGATTTCGCATTCTTGGAGTACCTCCTGCACTCCCTTCCCTCTTGTTTCCTATGCTGCTCCAGCCCTTCCTGGTTCCATTTCTTCAGCATCCCAGTGCACAGGCTTGGAGATCTGATAACCTTGAACCCTTTCCTGACCAGCAGCCATTGTCCCATGCCTTGTTTTGCCATGTCAAGTAGCAGGTTAACCATCCAGCAGCTGACATTAACTTCACCACTGATAAAAGTAATGAAAATAATACCCAGATTAGTAATTCATACATCTGTCTCTAGCTGAAATGCAGGTTAGACTAAATGGGTGATAGGAAGCCAGGATGGCTCTCTGCAACTGTAAAAAGAACTCATTCACAGGAATGAGTTGAGAACACAACCATCTCTCCTGGTCGTGGAAGCCTTGAATTCTTGCTGTGAAGCTGATTTGCAGTAGTTCTCAATGGTCTATTCCTCCTTGTCCCTCCTTGGCTTCACCAGGTATGCAATGACATAAAACAGTTCAGAATGGGATCTCAGAATCACCAAGGGTGGAAGAGACCTCAAAGATCACCAAGTCCAATCCCTCACATCTCATTTGCCTGGTTCAAGTCTGCTCACTGCAGCAGCAATGTGCATGCATGGATGAGAAGCATGACCCTTGTTGAGGCACTGTCGTTTGAGGCCACGCAGAGTCTAAACTCTCGGTAATCGATGCCTTTGTGCTGGATGTTCAGTCTGGCACCAACAGGGTTGGCTTGACATTAGTGAGTGCACTCTGGATTTCCTTTATAATTTATTCTTTACCTATCTCCTAAGAGCCACTCTTCAGAACAAAAGACAAAACCCAAGTTTATGCTGACAAGCTGTTACACGAAACAGGTAAGGTGAAGGGAAAGAAATTGCCTTTGACAAATTAATTGATGTGCACTAGCTAATTATTAACAAAATGTGCTTTAATGAGAGCTTAGACATCCTCTGTCTGCAAGTGTCACTTAAAGAAATGCAAATTCCAGTTAAATAAACCTTTTATGAACAATTAGCAATGAAATTTTCTGTTTCCTTGAGCAGAATAATGTGTGCCTGCGGTGCTCATTCGATTAGTCCAAGCATGGGCTGTGTTTTAGATACTCAGACTCATTCCTCTTAATGTTGTCAATGAACAAGGGACTATAACTGCTTAGCATATTGGCACTTGGGGTCTGAAAAGTGGTGTGGCCACAGAGCCTTTGGAAGGAACTGGAAGTAGTAAGAAATCCCTGCACATGGATTCAGAGCTAAGGTTAGGTTTTCTGCATGGCTAAACTGAGGGTACTTGAAGCAGCATTGTGGCTTATCTTTTACTCAGCTCAAGTTTGCCCAGCCCTCTCTTTGAAGCAGAGTAAGGGTTTTAAGCTTCTAAAAAAGTAATTAGTATTCTTCCCTCTTCTTTAACTTTCCTACCCAATGTGTTATACATGTTCCTATTAATAAGTTGTGGTAGAGTCACCGTCCCTGGAAGTGTTCAAAAAGGGATTGGACGTGGCACTTGAAGCCATGGTTTAGTAGCCAAGAGTTCCTGGGTGACGGGTTGGACTTGATGATCTTTGAGGTCTTATCCAACCTTACTGATTCTATGATCCTAAGTTGTGGTGCTGCTTTATGTCCCTAAGAGCTTTGAGGCCGTGCTTTGGCAGCACAAAGGTAGAACATTCCACACATTTATTTCACTCATCTGCATCAAGAACATTTAAGACCTGAAATGAGAATTCAAAATACTGAAGTATGTTCATCTGCATTTGTTGGAAACCCCTTCAGCATCCTTGACAAATATCACTTTAAATATGCTAGAAGTGTAAAACTGTTTTTGTGTGGTTTCCCCTGTGATTGTGGCTGCCTTGTTTCACAGAGATCATTGATAACCTTGATTCCTTTCCTGACCAGCAGCCTTTGTCCCATGTTTAGTTTTGCCATTCCAAGCAGCTGTTGACCATCCAGCAGAAGACTCACTGCCTGCAGTAGGTTTTAGACTCAGTAATTCTGTAGGAAAATCCAGGGATGCATCTAATCCTAGAACTTATCCCTGCCAGAATGGCTCCATGAGGCCTTATATCTTTTTACATGAAAGGAAGAAATAGAGATACAGGAGTTGGGATGGAGACATGATCCCTGCAGAAAACCTGTGACTTCTGTTCCCATGAACAGAACCCAATTGTAATTGCCTGCAGTATTCCTACCTCTCATTCTTTGTGTTGTAATACGAGTAGGAGGCACAGCTTTTATAGGCAGCAAACCACACAACATTGCTGAGAACTTCCAGCCTTGAAAAGGAAATACTCTGGTGACAGGAAGTTCTCCCAAACTTCCCATTAGAGTTCACCTTTGTTGATCATTATTACCTTCTCTATTAGGGTTGAGCTGTATATGAGCCTTTGGGTTTTGAGCCTTTCCAGCAAACTAAGCTGGAGCAGTGCTTACATATTTCCATGAAGCACACTTTCCATACCTTTATTTTGTTAGGATGGGATGGGGTAGGATAGGGTAGGGTAGGGTAGGGTAGGGTAGGGTAGGGTAGGGTAGGGTAGGGTAGGGTAGGATAGGATAGGATAAGATGGAATGGAATGGAATGGAATGGAATGGAATAGAGTAGAGTAGAGTAGAGTAGAGTAGAGTAGAGTAGAGTAGAGTAGAATAGAATAGAATAGAATAGAATAGAATAGAATAGAATAGAATAGAATAGAATAGAATAGAATTAACCAGGTTGGAAAAGACCTTTGAGAGCATCAAGTCCAACCTATCACCCAACACCATCTAATCAACTAAACCATGGCACCAAGTGCCTCATCCAGTCTCTTCCTAAACACCTCCAGGGATGGTGACTCCACCACCTCCCTGGGCAGCACATTCCAATGGCCAATCTCTCTTGCTGTGAAGAACTTCTTCATTTATTCCTATATTCTTCTCCAGCACTTCCCTACATCATCAACATTGTCCTGTCACTGGGGACCACTGAGAACTGGATTAGGCACTTAGTGCCATGGTCTAGTTGATTAGATAGGGTGGGGTGATTGGTTGGACTTGACGATCTTGGAGGTCTCTTCCAATCATTGATTCTGTGTGTGATCTTCCTTGAACCAAGGGTGTTTCAGTAGCAGTAACCACAACAATAAACATGGAAGCTCCACCAACATACTTCACTGCCTGAACGCTGGAAGGCTGCACTAACCCTTTCTGCCAGCTGAATATCTCTCATCACCTCTGGGTTCATTCCAGGATGCTTCTGTAGATCCCATTCCCTGTAGCACAAGTGTGGTCATGTTATTTCTTTCTGACTTTCTGCCTTCACTCTTTCTTGTTCTATCAATCCAGACAGCTTCTTTTACCTGGTTCATGCAGTTCTGAGGATATTCCATCAGTTTCACTTGGAGCTGTTGAACTTAGAAAAGTGATGTCTCTGCATGCAGAGAAGACCTTTTTTTTCCCCCTAGTTGTCGGTGTCATTTGTTCCACTCATTCCAGTTCTTATTATCAGACTAACATGTTCTTTATCTGCTTCAGATCAGTGTCAGCTTGACAAGCCTGGAATTGACTGTGTCATTCAATTTGCCACGTTTCAATTTTGTTAACAATTTCGTCTTTCAGACTTCTGAAGCACATTTGAAGCCAACATAAACTACTTAGAGAGTTCTTCAGCATTATTACAGCTCCCAAGTGTCAATTGTTTCTATCCACTATTGAAAAATATTTAACATTCTTCTTTTTTCTTCAGCTCAGTGCAATCTTTGATTAGTATCATTGCCAGCAGAGGAGAGAAATTGGTGATCTATATTGCCTTAGCCAGCAACTAGAGAAGTTTAGCAGATGATTCTGCTGCTTCTGCATCACTATTGACAATTCTACCATATTTCTAATAATAGGCTAAAAGCACAGTAAGAAATCTTCCCATCATCAGTTCATGTTCTGCTAGATAATAGAAGCCTCTATTATCAGGTTTCTCCTCCAAAAGTTGCTCTGACACAGTAATTAAGCCATTACTCAAGAGTTTCAAGATAAACAATGGAGCTCCTTAGAAGTTTGAGCACACAGTGCCAGTGTAGCAGCTCATGATGCTTTTATTCTGCAGTCAGGCTGCAGAAACCATTCTTGCCTCTGCTCCTCACACAGCAGAGACGTTGAGCTGTGGCTTAGCTTAGTCCTCCACCAGCTGCCTCCTGCACTGCAAGGAATTGGTTACCATAGCTGAACTCTTCTGGGGTTTGTGCCCACAGAACTTGCAGTAGTGTGTGCTCACATTAAATCTATCACAGAATCACTAAGGTTGGAAGAGACCTCAAAGATCATCAAGTCCAACCTGTCACCACAGACCTCATGACTAAACCATGGCACCAGGTGCCACATCCAATCCCCTCTTGAACACCTCCAGGGGTGGCAACTCCACCACCTCCCTGGGCAGCACATCCCAATGGCGAACGACTCAGTGAAGACCTTTCTCCTCACCTCCAGCCTAAACTTCCCCTGGTGCAGCTTGAGACTGTGTCCTCTTGTATATTTGCTTTTAACTAAGCAAGTGAACTCACTGTTCAGATTTATGAAGAACCAAGCAGGTAAGTTTGCCCCCACCACTGGTGATAAAAACTGCTGTTCCCTAGTTTCAGACAAGATGACTCTGTGTTAACGGAGTTTAGCTTTCAGCTGCTGGGAGTCTTCTTGCTCCATTTGGCTTCTGCAATGCAAAAGAAGTAAAATCAGCCTCCAAGTCCAAGACATGGTTTCTGGCTGTCCTCTTCTGCATATTGGTCCTCAAAGAAGAGTTCCAACATGAGCCAGAACAGCCTGTTTCCCAGAGTTGCATGTGGGTGTGGGAAGTGCTGGGCCCTTCCCAGCTCCTCCAGCGAGCACTGGACACAGCCAAGGTCCTGGAGCCTAGAATCATGGAATCATTTGGGTTGGAAAACACCTCAAAGACATTGAGTCCAACTGTAAATCTAAGAGTGTCAAGTCCACCACTAAAGCATGTCGCTCAGCAGCACAGCTACACTGCTTTTAAACAGAGATGAGGACTCCACCGCTGCACTGGGCAGCCTGTTCCAGGGCTTTACAGCCCTTCTGGGGAAGAATTTTTTCCTAATATCCAACCTAAACTTCTCTTGGCACAAACAGAGGCCTTTTCCTCTTATCCCATTGCTTGTAACTTGAGAGAAGAGACCGTCATGGAACAAACCCTGTGTGTTTTGGGGACAGGAAACATGTCTGAGAGACAAGGTGTGCCTGGAAGCAGCCTGGACAGTGAGCTAAGTTATAAATGCAGTACTAGGGATCTGGAGGGTCAGTGCAGAAGCTGCAGGCTTCAGTCTGAGGCAAGTCTCTTAAGTTCAAGAGCTGGAAAAATCTATGTGGTCTGTTTGAAATACTGCTAGTGAGACGTTGCAGAAAATCCCCCAGCATTCCAATCAGCTGCTGTTGTTCTGTGTTTAGCCTTTTGAAGCAAGGCTTTGCCCTGCCAGGGGCAATTAATTAGTCTCTTGGAGAAAGCTCTTGCCTAGACTAAACGTTACACATCCCAACTTCAAATATTGTTCCCAAGGAAAGACAAATGCAGGGGTTGAAAATTTGTGATGTGTCATGTCTGATGATGGTGTAAGGACAACCTAACTGAAACCCTACATAAACAGGATGGAACAGGTACTTTAAAGTGTAAATCATTGCTGTATGAGTCTATGCAGAGGCTCAAATGCCATTCTGAACAGCGATACTTCCCTGAACTGGAGTTTACAGCCCTTGTTTTAACATGAAATACATACTGAAGTGGAAAAAATGGTAGATGTGAGGTTTTTTTCCTAACTTAAGACCTCGTGCTACAATTTCCATAGCTTCCCAGCTCTCCTTAAATAGGTTAAAAAGGTTGAAGGCAGTTTTGTAGTTCTTGGGATGGTTCTGGAAACTGCTGGACAAAAGCACACGACCTGTTTCAGGGAACCAGAATAAACAATCAAAACTAATCCTTTGGTGGCCTTAAAATCTGACTATTTAATTACTTTAAGAATACCTTTAGACATATTAATTAACAATCCTGGCTTAGCTGCAGTGCAGTACCTTGTTTAGCCACTTATTTTTATTCCATCCAAGTACTTCTCCTTGTTCACTTCAATGAAAACCTACTGCAGCTAAGCTATACAAGTGACTGTCTATGCAGCTAGCAGAGGAGTAATTACAGTGGAACAAAGAGATCTCAAATTGCTGAGAATTTCAAAGACTGAAATGTTAGCACAAATGCATAAAGACTTCATGAAAGCTCACAACACATCCAGATGTGAATGCATAATGAGTGCTAGAGGGGGGACACTGAAATGCAGCCAAAGGTCAGGAAAGAAAACAAGGAAAGAAAAGCTATGCCTGAAGTTTAGGAAATGCTTGCAATTCACTTTTTAAGGCCTTTCACGACGGTGCCAAAGCTTTATTTGAAGTCTTGTAGATTGACAGCTTGTGTGTGGGCTTTGGCACGACCGAGTTCGTCTCCTTGGTTGTCACCAGGACATTGCATGGAGCCAGCGGTTGTTGGGAAGCTGATGTGTCACATCGCAACAGGGCAAGAAACTGTGCCTCAGTTTCAAAGGCTGTGGCACTGAAATTATATATTCTTCTGGGCTGTTGTTCAGGCTCACACAGAATGTAGTGTGTGAGTGCACAAAAGGGGAAAGTGAATTTCTCAGCAAGCTACCACATCCCTGCAAAGGCAAATCAGGAGTCAAGAAAGACCGGCAGTCAAAACTGTTGGGAACAAAAGAAAATGCAAAGCCTGGACTGGAGACACACTCCCCAAAGTTTCTGTTGAGTGTTAATCATAACTCTTTTGTCTTCCTCCCTCTTCTGTCAGTCACAAAATCAGATTAGGAAGTCAAATTGAAGAGCAGTAAAATGTGCACCAACCCTCCTGCTGTAGCCCTTTCCTGGTACCCAAATCAAATTTAATCAGCATCAGTTTCCATGCTTGTTTCTCTGACCTGCTTGGCAGACTGCTGTCTGTGAGGGCTCACTGATAACTCACTGGTATCAGTGAGAGCTAGAATGTGCAGGCCACTCCAGGAAGAGGAGGAAGATATATTTTATGCATTCACATCTGCAGTAAGAACCTGAATATAAACATCTTGATTCATTATTAACCTGATTGTCATTGTCTCCCCCATAGGAACATATTACATTTTTCATGGAGTTATCTCAGGTTGCCAAGGTGACTTCTACTCTTTCACTTCCCCATCTCCTGCACTGATTATGTTTCTCTCTGACAACACAGTCCTAATTCCTCCACAATTCCCTTCCTTTTGGGTACTACTCTTTTCCCCTTTGGTACTACCAGCTGTTGTGTTCCCATGGAGTCTGAAAGCAAAAAGCATCTTGTGGGAAGGGTATGAAATTCCACTGAGGTCTGTCTCACCCTCTGACTTTTGTTTTCCTCTCCGTGAATGGGCTTTTACTGGGGCAGCCTCTAGGAAAGAGAGTTCAACACAAGCCACAGCCCTTGCTAGATCTGCTCTTTCATCTGTTACCTGCAGAATCCTAATGCCTGGCATTTATCCTGATTTTAAAGCCAATACAGCAACATGTCTGTAACTCTTATTTTGGAGAAAACTGGCTTGGCAGGTTTCTTTTGATCCTCCTTTCTTTTGATCCAGCTGCAGCACTATTGGCTCGAGGTGAAGAGAAAGTTCTTCCCAGATAGAGTTGTTAGCCATTGGGATGTGCTGCCCAGGGAGGTGGTGGAGTCACCATCCCTGGAGGTGTTCAAGAGGAGATTGGATGTGGCACTTGGTGCCATGGTTTAGTAGTCACGAGGTCTTGTGTGACAGGTTGCACTTGATGATCTTTGAGGTCTTTTCCAATCTTATTGATTCTATGATTCTATGGAGAGCAAGCCCCTTCTTGTACAGTGCTTGAGCAAGAAAACTCTCAGTGGGCATTGGGGACTGTGTGGACGCTGCTGTGACAGAATAACTAACAGAAGCCTCCACAACCTCTCTGGGTAGCCTGTTGCAGGGCTCCAGTGCCCTCAAAGTAAAGAACTGATCTCCTCATGTTCAGATGGAACCTCCTGTGCTCCAGTTTGTGTCCTGTTGCTGTAGAGTGCTGAGCGAAATCTGGCCCCATGTGCAGAGTTAGTGTTAGTCAGACAATAATGAGAACCCCACTAAATTTGCTAGAAAAGCATCAGGAGAAGTCTTCCCTGACACACCAGATGTATTTGAATCCCTGGGCACAACAACTGGGTAACAAAGTTGTCAAACACAGCCTGTCTTTAATCCAAACTGATTCTTTTGATTACTCAAGTGGAAAATTAGCAGAGAGGAAAGGAGAAGCGTAATCATCACAAGTAACTGCAGAAGACCTTGCCAAGTTTGCAATCGATTATGTGCCAATTTTCCTTCTAATTGCTTTGCCACAGGTTTTGGAGAGCTCTGCTGTGCTGGATGTGTGTTGTTTTCAAAGGGGAGCTGCGTGCACGGTCAGGAAGCCAGCAGTTTGTTAACTGTGAGCCGTGGAGATGCTCAGCTGTGCAAGGGGAAGGACAGACGACTGGCTCCTTCTGTGACTGAGTATTCTCCTCTCCTCCCTGGGCACTTCTGCTCCTCCTGTAATTACCTGGAGAGGGTGTGTTGGATTTTACAGCAGATTTTGAAAGGCTTTCAACTGATGTTGACAGAGAGTAAGTCTGTCTAGAAAAATCGACAGTTTATAAAGCAATAGAACAAGGTTTGTCATCACGAAGATGCCAATTTTCTCCACTCTTTGGACACCCTGAAAACAAAAGAGATTCCTTGAGGTATGAAGAGCATACTCAAATGCATTGCACTCTCTTTGCTCTCACCTCTTCAGCCTCCCCCTATCTTCCATCATTCCAATGAATTTTCACCTCCTTAAGGTCTGTCATCCCTCTTAAGTGTCTTTTTCAGTCTCTCCCATCTCTTTGCTGAATTGCCCATCAGTGTGCCGGAACTGGCATGTTTCACAGGCAAAGAGGTGCTCTTAGGCACAAGAGGAGAGTGACAACACAAACCCTTCCCCCAGCACTCTGACAGAGAAAAATGAAACAAAGTGAGTTACAGGGCTGTTCAAACTCAGGACATTTGGGCCTCTTGTTATCTCTGGGTATTGCACTACAGTTATTTTGTGCATTTAAGGGTCATAGGGGGATCAAAGACCCAGCCAAAAGTGAGTCAATTCCACTGTCGCTTTGCTCTCCTTAGCTTGGAGCTGTTGTAAAAGAGCTAAATTTAAAGTTCCATACTTTAATACAAAGAGAATCAGGTCTTGGGCAATCTTTGTGTGTTCTGGAAGAGTGTAAAAATGTTGTCCTATCATCTCTTCTGCCAGCCTCCTTGAGGATTCTGTTCGTTCTGAGGTTTAGTTTTTTCCTTAAGCATATCACCAATGAAAATGAAGTATCAAGTATTAAATATCTACTACTGAATGCCACTAAAGGGCTCAGTGTTTGAGCAAGAACAGCTCTTCCCTCTCTTTCATTCCTGCAGAAGAGGCTCAACAAAATGAATCCTCTGATCTGCACATTGCATTAGCAGTGCAAGAGACACAACTGATAGCTGAATGTTCACTGTGTGCTGTTTGTTCAGTGAAAAGTAACAGTGGAAATTGAAGTGTGTGCAGGGAGGGGAGAAAGTGCGGCCAGCAGGTTGAGGGAGGTGATTCTGCCCCTCTGCTCCGCTCTGGTGAGACCCCACCTGGAGTATTGTGCCCAGTTCTGGATCCTCTATTACAGGAAGGATCTGGAGGTGCTGGAAGGTGTCCAGAGAAGGGCCACAAGGATGAGCAGAAGGCTTGAGCTGCTCTGCTATGAGGACAGACTGAGAGAGTTGGAGCTGTTCAGTCTGGAGAAGGGAAGGCTCTGAGGAGACCTAATTGTGGCCTTCCAATATCTGAAGGGGGCTACAAGAAAGCTGGGGAGGGACTTTTGAGGGTGTCAGGGAGTGATAGAATTGGGGGGGATGGAGCAAAAATAGAAATGGGTAGATTCAGATTGTATATTAGGAAGAAATTCTTCCCCATGAGGGTGGTGAGGCACTGCCCAGGGAGGTGGTGGAAGCCTCATCCCTGGAGGTTTTGAAGTCCAGGCTGGATGTGGCTGTGAGCAACCTGCTGTAGTGTGAGGTGTCCCTGCCCATGGCAGGGGGGTTGGCACTAGCTGATCCTTGAGGCCCCCTCCAACCCTAACAATTCTATGATTCTATAAAAAACTCCTCTGTGACATGAATTTTGCCTGAAAGTATCTGGGCTTTTTTACTTCTTCCTTCGTCACTTCCATGTCCTTCATCACTTCAATTCACTAAATGATACAAATCTTCTCATTCATGCCAAATTGCTTCAATTGCACTCAGAAAGATAGCTTATTTGTTGCTTTCACCTCTCCTGGCATGGCCAGTCGCTGCCTTAGGCTTGGGGACCACCAACCTGTCTGTGGGCACCTGTTCAAGCAGAGGTTAGGTAATTAATGTACAGCCAAGCAGGGGCAGCCCGAGTGCAGGTGATGCTGCCTGCTCAGGTATCTGCACAAAGCATGCTTGGAAAAGAGGAGACAGGGTAGGAAGATAGGTGACTCTTCAGCTTTTCGGGTTTGCTCTTGATTTATTTTGTACAGCCAGAGTCCAGTTAACGAGGTTGTATGTTAACCACATTGCATCATGGCTCTTGTATCTGATTTAGAGCTTCATTTTTCTCCCTGCAGACTGCGCTCGATACGGGGTTCAATCCAGGGTTAAACTCTTGCTGCTCTCTATTGTTTATGTCATTAATGCCTGCAAATAAAAATGACTGGAGAAACTTGTCTCCATAGAAACTAGCAGCTAACTAAACCCAAGAAGAAATTTCCTTGCTTCTTTCTCTTTCACCAGACCACACCAAGAGGAACATGATGTCCTCACAGAACGAAGGGACGTTGGCATTTAAGTACGTAGCGTTCCATCAAGCATTTATCTCTTTTAACATACTCTCAATGCATTAATATCTCTTTATCTCTGAAAGAACAGGCAAATTTCCATCACAAAATGCCCTAATGCTGTCTGAGAATCCTGCAGCCTGCTCTGAAAGAGTAAACAGAAAAACTCAGAGAGGTCACACGAGAAATTATCCTCAAAGTTATTGCAGCTATTTCCTCTGTCATGGCAGAGAGTTTCATTGCTCACACCACACAGGGCTCTTTTTCCCTCTTGGGTTGGCACATTGAAGTCTGAGCTCTTTAGGCTTAGGAAGACTAAAAGCCAGCTCGTGGCAGAGGACTACACACATCAAGTTCTGTGTTTGGAGCTGTATTACTTGTGTTTCTCCAGGTGTCCTCTCCTTCTTCTCCTAGGAATGCTGTCAGAATTGGAGGACTCTGGGATTTCCAGCTTCCTGGCATCCTGGCCAGGGCTGCTAGCTCTGTATAGACATGTGGAAGTAAGGCATGTGTCAAATATGGATGTCCTTCTGGTCTGTAAGAACCCTGATGCCCTGCTTTGGATTGCTGAGATTAGCCCTGTCACACAAGTAGAGTAGATCTGAGAGGTACTGAGGTGCAGAAGCAGCCTGGAACACTTGACCCCAAGCTTTCTGTGTATGTGCAGAGTACAGCTCATAGGAGGTGTGTTCCTGCACCCATGACACACCTTACAGAACCATTTCTGTATGGGATGTCTAAGTGTTCTCCACAGTGGCTGGTATGAGGTGATGGCTTAGGTGTGTGCTGGAAACAGTGCTGATAGCACAGGGATGTCTTAGCTGCTGCTGAGCAGTTCTTGCACAGAGTCAAAGCCTCTGGTGCTCCTCACACCATCCCAACAGTGAGCAGGCTGAGGGTGCACGAGAAATTGGGAGGGCACACAGCTAACCAAAGGGATATTCCAGACCATGGGGCATCATGCTCAGCGTATCAGGCTGGGGGGAGGAAGGAAGAGGAGGATCTAAAAGTGATGGCACTTGTCTTCCCAAGGCAGTGTTACAGATGATGATGGAGCCTAGCTCTCCTGGAGCTGTCTGAGCACCTGCCTGCTGATGGGAAGTGGTGAATGAATGTCTTAGTTTGCTTTGTTTGTGTGAGTGGCTTTTGCTTTACCTATTCAACTGTCTTTGTCTCAACCCAGGAACTCTCTCCCTTTTTACTCTTCTGATTCTCTCTCCCATCCCACCAGGGGGAAGTCAGCAAGCAGCTGTGGAAGGCTGAGCTACCAGCTGGTTGCATGACAGCTCTGAAGGATTCCACTAAAGAAGAAGCTGCATGTGGGCCAGCTGCCAATTTAGCTGGGAAAAGGGCACCAAACATGCAAGAGTACCCAGATGGAGCAGCAGGACCAGGGCACTCTCTGCACATGTCACACTCTTCAGGGAGTTTCCCATCTGCAACCTGTTGGAAAATGCCAGAGTGCCTCTGAAGACTGAGGACAATCTGTGTTTTTGCAATCTGGAGGCTTCCTGTGGGTCAGCCAAAACCCCAGTGCTTCCATGGGCAGCAAAAACATAGCTGGTGGAGTTAAAATTGGTCCTTGCTGGCAGTGGGGGACTGAGTTTGCCCACCTCTGGCCAGAGCTTTCTGGAGGCACTACCCTTTGGCGACCTCCAGGCTGTAGCAGAAGCTGGTGGCAATACCATCTGCAGAGACCCAGAGGGTGAAGCAGGGTTGGGGCATGTGCTGAATCACTGGGATAGGCCTTCCACAGGGGAGCTGGAGGCAGAGTAGGTCCTGAAATGTGCTAGGGATCGTTGCTTCTCAAGGTACTCAACATGAAAAGTAGTTTAGGTGGGGATGTCCCAGGTGTGATCTTGATTTAGACTTGGTTGGCAGCTGGTGGAGTAATCCTTGGGCAAGCACTGGTCTAGAAACACAAAATGAAGCTTCCTGACAGGGAAGAGCAGGAAATTAATGGCTTTGATTATTTTATTGGTTTTTTTCATTAACCCTTACAGAAAAAAATCTTTTCCTGCAGGTAGCCAAAATGCCACTGCCTTCACCTCCTGCCTCAAACCTTCCCTTTGCATTTCCAGCCCCTTGTGGGTTGGTTTCATTATCTACAATGCAACATTCAACGTTTCGGTTCCTGCTTCTTTCAAAGGAGCACAAAGGCAGCCCATCAATACATCCTGAGCCTCAGAAAGGAGACAATACTGAAGCCTGGAGCTGGAGCTCATTTACTGCACAGTTGGTGTTACAGATTGACCCAAAGAAACCCACCCAAGAAGTGCTTCATCTCCGATTTTTTCTTGCAGTTTAGTCACTTGAGGGGTGGGGGAATGCACATCAGGAAGATAATCACATTTAATCACCACCACAGCAATGCAGATGACCACTGAAGGGGAGTGGAATTCCACTGAATTTTGAGCACAGGAATAATAATAACGATAAAGAAATCTATAGCTGTGCCAAAGGAGTGTTTCTTACAGCCAGGTAATTATTCCTAACGAGGGCCATAATGATTTCTTTGGGAAGTTGCATCAAGACGTCAGTGATGTCAGATTATAGACAAAGCCACAAGCAAAGAGCACAATGGAAGGCTCACCCCCTGCTCAGCAGGTGGGGGGTTGAGCTGTATCGTAGCAGCATCTTCTGGGCTTTGCAATTTAGCAGACAGGCTCTTGGGGCTTTCCACCCCTTGTGAGATGCATTTGTTCTCTCCATGAGCTGTGTCCAGCTCTGGGCTCCTCGGTTTAGGAAAGATGTTGAGTTGCTGAAACATGTCCAAAGAAAGGCAACAAAGCTGGGGAGGGGTCTGGAGCACAGCCCTGTGAGGAGAGGCTGAGGGAGCTGGGGTTGCTTAGCCTGGAGAAGAGGAGGCTCAGGGGAGACCTTCTTGCTGTCTACAACTCCCTGAAGGGAGGTTGTAGCCCGGTGGGGGTTGGTCTCTTCTCCCAGGCAACCAGCACCAGAACAAGAGGACACAGTCTCAAGCTGCACCAGGGGAGGTTTAGGCTGGATGTTAGGAAGAAGTTCTTCATAGAAAGAGAGATTGGCCCTTGGAATGTGCTGCCCAGGGAGGTGGTGGAGTCACCATCACTGGAGGTGTTTAAGAAGAGCCTGAATGAGGCACTCAGTGCCATGGTTTAGTTGATTAGATGGTGCTGGATTATAGGTTGGACTTGAAGATCTCAGAGGTCTTTTCCAACCTGATTCATTCTCTTCTCTTCTCCTCTTCTCTTCTCTTCTCTTCTCTTCTCTTCTCTTCTCTTCTCTTCTCTTCTCTTCTTTCTTTCTCTTCTCTTCCTCTTCTCTTCTCTCTCTCTCTTCTTCTCTTCTCTTCTCTTCTCTTCTCTTCTCTTCTCTTCTCTCTCCTCTCCTCCCATTCCATTCCATTCCAATTCCTTTCATTCCATTCCATTCCATTCCATTCCATTCCATTCCATTCCATTCCATTCCATCCCATTCCATTCCATTCCATCCTGTCATTTCTGGATCACTTCTAAGTTTTAATTGTACATCTTGACCATTTGCATGAGATTCTCCAAGCCAAGGGGCAAAAAAATGAAGTTCTGTGGACAGAAAGTTGAAAACACCCAAGGCATTGGAAGGAGCTTATCTCCAAATGGTTTAAAGGTAAGGGGAGCATGGGACAAGCCTGACAATTCTGTGATTCTGTGTCTTGGAGCTCTACCAGTGGCTGCCAGCAGGCAGCTGCTTTTTCTTTTGTATTATTTTTCTTATGAGAAATTTCTCAGCCTCTTAGCTCTGGCCTCGTGTTAGCTCACAAGCAATAAACAGAGGATTAGTTATCATAGTGCAATAGGAAGGGGGTAGCTTGGAGGGAGCTGAGGAGCACTTCCAATAAATTTAGTGCACTATAACTCATTAAACAGCTCACATGGCATATATTGGCTTTCCATCTTGAGAAGGAGAGGTTCACCTCTGCACAACTGAAGGGGTTTATTGAAGCAGCAGAAACCGAAGGCAGTGAGCCAGAACTGGTGGTGATAAAGTGACATCCTGGGAGACAACCTTCCTCTCTCTGAAAGGAAAAAAAAACCCAACCCATCAGCATTACAAATGTAAATATTTAATCAACTCAGTCAAGTAATTCTGTGTTCAGCAGTTAATGTATTCAACAAAGAGTTCCATCAGGATCTTGCAGTGTACCTGGAGTAATCTTTTTTTCTTGCATCTGAAAAATAACTTTTGCAGCTTTCAGTAATTGAAAGCAGGGCTTTGATTGTTCAACTGCATGCATCTTCTTTTCTCACTAACCCAGGAGGGATGGTTCTGAACTGTGGTGCAGCAACATACCTCTGTACTGGCAAAAAATAGGTAGCCAAAAGCTGAAGTTGGAGTGTGTGGTACTGTGCAACAAAAGCAAAGGCTGGGGTCTGTAGTAATGCACAGAAGAAGCCAAGGCAAAGTTAAAAAGAGCACAAGAGCAACACAGTTTAACTGTCCTGTTTGCATCACTATCCAATCCAATCCAATACACCACCAGGTTGGAAGAGACCTTCAAGATCATCACGTCCAACCCATCAACCAATCCAACCCACCTAAACACAATACAATACAATACAATACAATACAATACAATGCAATACAACCCAACCCACCTACACAACTAAACAACTGTTCTCTACATCCCTAGCTACCATCTCTTGCTGTCAGAGAGAGAAATGAGACAAGTTTAAGACAACAGAGGCAGCTTTTTCTTTGTCTTCCTCCAATTCTTTGTGCTGGGGGTCAAACCAGCAGACTCCACCAAAACACTAATGCAAGACACTAAGGTTGTGACAGCAAATCATCACTGAGGTGTTTGGGATGATCTGTGTTACAGGGGTCCAGGCAGACAGAAGAGGAGACTGAAAACAGAGTTAAAAGCAAAGAACTTGGGACCCATTTGTTATTTGCAACCAGATTCTTGCTACCAAAACTTGTGAAGAGTCCAGATGGTTCTCTTAGCAGGCAGGGCTGGAAAAACCCCAAACTTTTTATGTCTGTGCTTTTTGAATCCCTGCAAAGCCTGTGCTCCATGTGAGGCAGCTGTCTGCTCTCCTGAGGGAGGTTCAGATCTGTCCCTTTAAAGGATGAGATGTGGAAAATTATCCTTTGGGGTGTTAGCAAAGCTGCTTGGTAGCACCACTACAAACCTTTGCTTATGCAGTTTCTTGTCTTGACCAAACCAGCAGGTAGCTGAAAAGCAGTGCTGGTTCGAAGCTGGTGATGCAGAGCACATCTTGCTGCTATTTTGTACCAAGATGTTTCAAAAGCCTCCCCATGGGCTCCACAGCCAGCAGAAGTTAATCAGTCAGTGTCACTACATTGATCTGTACCTCATGTACCTGGGTCGTGACAGTCTGAGAGGATTCAAGGAACTGGCAGCACTACAAAGACTTGGCAGAGGCCTTTAGCAAGAGTCTAGAATGCTGCTCAGCAGTGAGAAATAAAATGCTGGCATGCAGCTGGTGAGGTCTGTGGCAAGGAGCAGGATCATTGCATGAGGGACAGGTACAGACTTCCCATCGCCACCCCAGGAGATGTTGCTGTCAGTCTCAGCAGACAAAAACCACAACCAATTTGACTTTCATTACCTTCCCAAGAAGCAAAAGCATGCATGTTAATTAGAAATATCACTAGATTCAGTTTTGCTGGAGATCATCTTCTGTTTCTGTTTCAAGATATAAATGAATTCAGAGCCTGGCTTGTTTACCTTGGTGGCAAGTGTTGATACCTTGGTGGCAAGTGTTGATTCCTTGGTGCCTCGAAGCTATGTCTTAGCAAAACTGTCACTGGACCCTGGTGAGACTCTCTAGGGTAAAAGGACTTCTGCACCATTATGGAATGGTTTGGGTTGGAAGGGACTTTAAAGATCATCCAGTTCCAACCTCCCTGCCACCGGCAGGGACACCTCTCATTAGACCAAGTTGTTCAAACCTGGCCTTGAACACTTTGAGAGAGGAGGCATCCACAGCTTCCTGTTCCAGGGTCTCTCTACTCACATTGCACAGAATTTCTTCCTACTACCCAGTCTAAATCTACTCTCTTCCAGCTTCCAGGGATGTTGTACTTTGGGGTTCCTGCAACCACAGGCACGTCTCTGTGTGCCATGGTGACTGGCAGTGCCCAGCAGCCAGGCAGCCCAGGGAGTTACAGGTTTTCATATGGATCACTTACTTGTTTGTCAAAGTGTTTCAGCATCAGGATCAATAACTCCTACTTCCTAAATCATAGAATCAATAAGGTTGGAAAAGACCTCAGAGATCATCAAGTCCAACCTGGCACCCAACACCTCATGACTACTAGACCATGGCACCAAGTGTCACGTCCAATCCCCTCTTGAACACCTCCAGGGATGTTGACTCCGCCACCTCCCTGGGCAGCACATTCCAATGGCTAACAACTCTCTCAGTGAAGAACTTTCTCCTCACCTTGAGCCTAAACTTCCCCTGGTGCAACTTGAGACTGTGTCCTCTTGTTCTGGTGCTGGTTGCCTGGGAGGAGAGACCAACCCCCTCCTGGCTACAACCTATGCCTGGAAGCTGTGCACAGACAGGGGCTCTTTGATGTCCGAAAGGGGCTGAACGAGTGCTGGTGGTTTTCTCTTAACCCAAACACCCTTTTCCATTAGGCATATGGAAACTGGCTCAGCTGGAAACATCTGTCTCTGCCTGGTTTGTTTAAAACTGACCCAGAAGCTACAAATTATTAGGGAGAATAAAGCAAGCAAGCAAGCTCGACAGACATGCCTCATTTTCTTAGGAAGCCAAGGCAAAAAAGACAACTCCTGGGACTTTGAAAGCCCTCATTTGCAACTTAAACCTAAACACTAGATTTCCTGGCTAGAGGTGGAAGATGGGGAAAACAATAACTATTGACTCTCTGGAACAGTCCACTCGAAGCAGGCTTATGCAGCATGTATTATACAGCTTGCAAAGCTGGAGCAGCTGGAGTTTTCATTTGGAGAAGCAAGGCAATAAAAAAGAGCAGCTGTGAAAAGCACATGGAACGGGGATTAAAATGAATGTAAAATAAATGTATGCCCAAGTTTTATTTTTCTCATTTGAATAAGGCCCTGGGTCCCAAGAGGGATCACTGCAAACTCTTCAAGCTGGAAAAGAGCACAGAGAAAGGGAAAAGTATGCGATGAACCTTCACAGGGTTGCTGGATTTGTGTCAACAGCCTAAGAAGAAGAAATGAAGAGCAGTATTTTATTCAAATCCAGTGTGCAGAATTCACCTGGGAAGCTCCAGGAAAGCATTTCAGATGAACTGCATTATGTAAGCCTCTCATCTGATGGTTCCCAAATAAAATTCCCTTAGTTAGTGGCCAGATCATAACATCCTAGACATTAAAAAGTCATGACAAGCTCCCAAAGCCTGTACTGCCTTGTCTCTTTCTCAGGGTGGTGACTTCTTACACTCAGGGGTTTGTGTTTTAATTCATAACTTTACCATTATGGGATCAGTGTTTTACAGCCACTGCAGTTGCAGTTTCTTACCATCATCAGAATTGGTCTTTGAGGGTAGAATCATAGAATTGTCAGGGTTGGAAGGGACCTCAAGGATCAGCGAGTTCCAACCCCCCTGCCATGGGCAGGGACACCCCACACTACAGCAGGTTGCTCACAGCCACATCCAGCTTGGCCTTAAAAACCTCCAGGGATGAGGCTTCCACCACCTCCCTGGGCAACCTGTGCCAGTGTCTCACCCCCCTCATGGGGAAGAACTTCTTCTTAACATTCAATCTATATTAACTCCTAAGACTTGTGAATTATGAGGGCATGAATCTGTCAGGTGAATTGCTTTAAAATTTTCTGATTTGGGCCAGAATAGATTTTATTGGGGAATCCTGGAACAAATAGGTGAAGAAACCTAAAAATGGGAATTTGCCTCCTGAAAATGGACACATCGCTGAGAGAAGGATTTTGAGCTGTGATCTCGGAAGCAGCAAGCTTAGCTGGTGGCTGCAATCCCTCTCCTGTCAGAATGAGGAATATTTAGCAAGCTCTCCACTAAGCTACCTGTGGTCACTGATGGTCAGAAGAGCCTGATTAGCCTCAGAAGTGAGAGCTCCACCTTCTCTGCCATCTGATTCCTTGCGGCAGCTCAAACAGCATCCATTAAACAGACAAAGGAAGCGAAGATCACCGAGGAGCTGTCACTGAGCCAGCGCAGACAGCATCGCTCTCCTCTGCTCTTTCAATCCTACAGGCAAAGGCTCATTTTTCTGACATGTGGCACAGCCTTTTGCTTGCAGATATATTGCTCGTTTGGGGAGGCTGACACACACACACACAAAAAGGTCTTTTTTGCTGAAGACACTGGGACAAATTTAAATGAGTCTGAACATGGGAAATAGAAGCAATTGGAGTGACAAAATACCACATCCTTGACATCTCCTTTACTGTTTGCCTTGATTTCTTTCATTTCAAAAGGCTGGCAGCAACAGAAGGGGAGTGAAGAATAAAGCTTACTGCTTTTCACATACCACATCACCACCTGCCCAGAGTGAAGGCCCCTGTGCTCATAGATTCCCCCACCAAATTTCTCTTTATGGAGGGAAAAGACATCAGAGAGCGGAGGGAAAAGACATCAGAGAGCGGAGGGAAAAGACATCAGAGAGCACAACTCCTCTTCTCACTTGCACTGAAGAGTTCAGAAACTTGGTGCTCTGAGTAGGTCTTCACCCACAGGCCTCCTGCCATCCTTTTACTCTCCTTTTCCCCAGCTTTGCTCACTCCAGACTTCTCATTCTCTGTTCTGTATAGCCTTGACCAAGACCTGCTGCCTGTGTCTTGCTGTCTTTGAAAGGCAGCTGCCCATTGCTACCTTCCAAGCAACTGTGAAGGTCTCCTGTTGCATGGTCAGTGGCAGGACAGTGTCCTGCTTCTCAGTAGCACAGCTTGTGGTCCCTTCAAATAAATGCCCTCTCACCCTTACCATCACTACATTCTCAGCACAGTGTGTCTGGTGGTTTAAACATATAGAAATACTTCTGCCCTGGTTACCTCTACACAGTGTTCCTGCTGACACTGTCTTCAAAAGTGGTCTTCAAAAGTGCCCAGCAAGTCCTCTGACACTTTGTGCAATCTGCATAGCCTATGCAGGCTACTCCAGGCTAAGTCAGGAGTGTGCCTAAATCCCCTCTGTGACTTCTCTGACAGTGAAAAAGTCACACAGGACCATGGAAGAGAGAGCTGTATGGACAAAGGCAAGCTGCTTCTGGTCTGCCAGCGCCCTTCCTGGTCCTGAAGCAGGGATCCACACTCACTGTTGTCTATATTCAGTGGGAAATCAAGGCTCAGTTAATCAAGAAGCATTTGGTGGTGTAAGGATTTATTACCTTTTACCATGTTTACAAAGTGCTCAACATTTTACCTCCAGCACCTATTTCTCTTTCCCTTCAAGGGAAGGCCAAGCTGCTACTGATCTACAACTTCACAAATAATCCAGTTGTAGTTACTAATAATGCTTCCTGAAACCTAAATCACAAGTCTTGTGTGCTTTGTCTTTCCTGCTTAGCACTGAAGATCAGTTAAGTTATGTTCAGTCTTCATTAGGGTTTTAATTTTCAAGTTTTAATCCAAGCTCTGCAGCAGTGTTTGAGGTTTGTGACTCTTCTCTGGCCAATTTGCTTCAGTCTAGGGCAGAGCTGCTGCAGCAATCGAAGAGGTGGTCCTGGGGTACGTTAAGCAAGGTGTGCCCAGCAGCTCTTAGGGAGGTTCTCCTCCTGCTCTGCTCTGCTCTGCCCTGGTGAGACCACACCTGGAATACTGTGTCCAGTTTTGGGCTCCCCAAGCCAAGAGAAACAGCCATCAGCTGGAGTGAGTCCAACAGAGAGCTATGAGGATGGCTGCGGGATTTAGTAGTGATGAGGTCTTGGGTGACAGGTTGGACTTGATGATCGTTGAGGTCTTTTTCAACCTTATTGATTCTATGGTTTTGAGAAAGACTGAGTCACCTGGGGCTGTTTAGCCTTGAAAGGAGAGGGCTGGGAGGGGGTCTTAGCAATGGCTATAGATATCTGAGGGGTGGGTGTCAAGCTGAAGGTGGTGCCCAGTGATAGGACAAGGATAATGGGTGCAAGCTGGAGCACAAAGGTTCCACCTCAACACGCGGAGAAACTTCTTTACTGTGACAGTGACAGAGCACTGGAGCAGGCTGCCCAGGTTGTGGAGTCTCCTTCTCTGGAGACTTTCAAGACCCACCTGAATGTGTTCACGTGTGACCTTTCCTAGGTGACCCTGCTTGGCAGTGGGTTGGACTAGATGATCTCTGGAGGTCCCTTGCAACCCCTCACAGTCTGTGATTCTAAGCCTTATTTGGTCAGTGAGTCTAACATGGGTTTGAATCTTCACTGGTTTACACCACCAGAGGTTCTAGGGCTGCTCTACTCCCAAACTGACCCAGCAGCTTGGTCCAGTGGTCCCTGAGCTTGAGGAATGAAACAAGATTAGAAAGCGCAAACCAGATGCTCTCTGCTTCTGCTTTTATTTGCTCAGAATTCGTTATCAAAAGCTTTCACAGAACACAGGGAAAAAGCCTTTTGCAGAATCTGATTGTCCTCAGTTGTGTTTGAATTGTTGTTATAATTAAGTAGAGAATACCTGAAAGATGTTCTCCGTGCTGAGAGGAGTTACACAATGCAGTGCACTCCTCATGCCATGACAATAATTAGGGGGAACAGAACGCTGGGCTGCAGTGAGACTTCTCCCTTTCATCTAGTCTTTATTAAGCACAGTAAAATTCGTGCTCTTTGATGCAGCTGAAGCCAATTTCTCCCCTTTTTTCTTTGCATTTCCCACCTGGTGCAGGGCTGATCTTTAGCAGAAAGCCTTTGAGCTGGCTCCTGTGGGAGTGAATCTCTCGTTGTGGTACATGAGGAGAAACGTGGACAAACCCTATTAAAAAGAAGGATGTGGTTAAAGTATTTAGTTCCTTATGCACTCCTTGTGAAAGGCTGTTACACACAGTTCTCTACACACAAAAGAGCTCTGTTGGAACATAATTACCTGTGTATTTGCTAACACCTTTGCTTTGATACAGAGAACAAAAAAAAAAGGCACTTTTCCTTCTCTTTCAGAACCTCATCTTTGACACACACAACCCCCCCCACCTCATCTTTTGCAGGAATCAATCTTACTGATTTTCCTTTGGTGATTCAGGGAAATAATAACAAATATCTGTGAATAATCATTGCAGGAACCTTAAAGTGTAATTGTGGTAAGCAGTTTAACTTCAAAGGCAAAACACCTAAGATAAAATTATATACCCCAGCCTACTAATAAATCCTCTAGAGCTTTACTAGTTCACTTAAACTCAGAAATAACCTTTCTAGGAGCTCCACTCCTTGTGGCCTTATGCAGGACTCTCAGGGGTACATTGAATGGTGACAGAAGATAAACATGCTTGATTTACCCAGGAAACTTTTCATCCTGGGGACTTGCAGATTGTTAGACTTTCTGAAACCCAACAAAGTGACCTTCTAGAATGGATTGGGAAATCATCTTTGTTTAAAGCAACCAACTGTATTAAAGCTTGATGTGGAAATTCTATATGAAGGCAAAAACTTGCTGTCGCCTCTTGGTCATTCAAGTAAAGTAATGTTTGAATAGTTTGTATTGTCTTCAGAAGTGAGGAGGAAAATCAAACCAGACAACAGCAGGCAGCAGAGTTTTCTCTTCTAACAGAGCAGCTTCCCAATAGAATAGAATAAACCAGGTTGGAAGAGACCTTCAAGATCATCAAGTCCAACCTATCATCCCACACCACCTAATCAACTAAACCCTGGCACCAAGCACCCCATCCTAAACACCCACTGTGATGGTGACTCCACCACCTCCCTGGGCAGCACATTCCAATGGGCAATCACTCTCTCTATGAAGAACTTCTTCCTAACATCCAGTCTAAACCTCCCCTGGCACAGCTTGAGACTGTGTTCTCCTGTTCTGGTGCTGGTTGCCTGGGAGAAGAGACCAACCCCCATCTGGCTACAACCTCCCTTCAGGGAGTTGTAGACAGCAAGAAGGTCTCCCCTGAGCTTCCTCTTCTCCAGGCTAAGCAACCCCAGCTCCCTCAGCCTCTCCTCACAGGGCTGTGCTCCAGACCCCTCCCCAGCTTTGTTGCCCTTCTCTGGACACCTTCCAGCAAGTCAACATCTTTCCTAAACTGAGGGGCTCAGAACTGGACACAGGACTCAAGGTGTGGCCTAACCAGCGCTGAGTGCAGGGCAGAATGACCTCCCTGCTCCTGCTGGCCACACTGTTCCTGATGCAGGCCAGGATGCCATTGGCCTTCTTGGCTGCCTGGGCACACTGCAGGCTCAGTCATCCAGTACCCCCAAGTCCCTCTCTGCCTGGCCGGTCTCCAGCCACTCTGACCCCAGCCTGTAGCACTGCCTGGGGGCTTTTGATATGTAATTATTAATAGTCATTATACAGTTTGACCACTTGGTTGGCTTGTCATTTCAAACCTTCCACTTCCAGTCCTGAAAGCAAATCTTCCTGTCTAGCTACATAAATTGTCATTTTCCCCTCTGAGCATGAGCAAACAGGGAGGTTTGAGAGCAGAAACAGCCACAATAGCCACTGGGGGAGAAGAGCAATGCAACGTGATGGTAGCCTCCCATCCCACCCCACTGCACATATGGTCATGGAAAACTTCTGAAACCTGCTAAGGATTTATGGAGAGGATCAATCTATCATTTTAATGTGCCATAGCTCCTGTTGAAGGGGAAATGGGAACTGTAACCATAAAAGCAGCAGCAGATTTAGGAGGAAATGAAGGCTGTAAAGGAGAATGCATGTGTTCCCCCCTGAGCCTGCTGGCCTGCTGTGGCTCTAGGGGTGGGCAGGCATGCACCAGCCTGAAGGATTAAACAACCTTCCAAATACATACAATGGACTGCATTCTATTACATGGTGAGGTCAGGCTGTGTTAGTACATTTTCAAGATCCTTCCAGACTTCTTTGGATCCCCACAGCTCATCATTTGATTCTCCCCTACCCTGTAGCTTATGCTGGCTCTCTGAACCTAGACCTGCAGGCTGGCAGAAAAACATCTGTATGCTTTGCTGCCTAATTCCTTCTCTTCCTTCACCAAAGCAAAGCTCATGAGCTTTGCTGTTTCTTTCTGGAGGTCCCTGTGGGTTAGCCATAAGTCTAACAGCTTTGCCTGGTTTAGTTGCTGTCTTTCCCACAAAGAACTTCATGAAATCAAAGGTCCTTAAAGCATTTTAACCTGCCTGGGTGTAGAAATGCTCCAGAAATGAAGGATTTGGAAGACTTTAGTCAGTGCCTGCAGTAGGTGACAGTGCTCTCACAGGTTGGAATACAGCTGTGTAAGACATTGCAGTGTGCATTTGGACTCACATCATCGGACTGGAGGAGATCCACACCTGTGTGCAAAGCAGGCAAGTTTAGAACTTCATAAAGCTCCCTGTATCAAAGCCAACTGATTTCAAAAGGTTGCTGACTTCCAGGCTTTCAACAATGCAGATAAGACTCTGAAGACAGTAAAAGAGAAAAATCCAGCGTCAGAAGCTTGTTAAAGAGAAGCAATAACAAAGCTCCTTTGATTGAAGTCAGATACAAGGTGTTCAGCTGCAGGGCTCCAAGAAAAGAGAGGCATTGCACGGCATCCCATCGCGCCGAAATCTCGAAGAGGGCAACAGATAGTGCAGAAAAGGGCTCCAGAGAAGCACAGTCTTGGGGATTGCATGGGAGCAGAGTTTTCTCATGCAGTCCTGCCAAACCATTTCTTAGAAGTGATGTCTCCAGGTGGTCTATGGCTCTTGGCATGGGGGTTGGAAACAGAAGACGCTGAAGGTCCTTTCCAACCCCAACCATTCTGTGAGTCTATGAATCTCCAGAAGCTGAGAGACGTTCCTGCACCCCTCCCCATTCCTGAGTTTTTCCCTTTGAGAGCTGCTGCCTTTTCCTCTGGTGCTGTCATCAGGAAGATGAGGCAAGAGTCCCAGCTTGTGCAGTGCCTCCGTGCTCCCAGGCACTCTGGGTATTGCACTAGCAGGACTCATGACAGATTTACCCAGATGCATCCAGCAGAACCCTCTGTTTGTCATATTAAAAGCATTAAGGAGGGCCACGCTTCATTAGCACCTACAATATTAATCACCAATACTGTAACACCAAGAAAGATTAACTGTTGTGCCAGGATAATCCAATACACCCCAAAGGCCATAGCCTTGCTCATTAAATGCAAGCCATCAGTCATACTGGGCCTCTTGGTAATTACTTGTGCTGTGGCAATAGTTTCAGCTGAACAGGCACCTGCAGCTTGTACTTGGGGAAATTACTTGCACATTGAGTGCATTTTTCTTTTGTGGAGCAAACAGCTTTTATGTTCTGTGTACTTTCCTGAGAGGGACAGAAGGAAAGAAGCCCCATGCAGAAGAAGCCTCTTTGGTTGATGCTGCAGTGGAAGGGGAAGCTCTGGCAGGAAGGAAGGAGAAGCTCTCCGGAAGGTGGTGAGATTGAGCTCATCTTTAGCACGGCAGACCAAACACTGACACTTTTCTTCAGGCTTCTTCTGCTTGTCTCGAGGTGTTTTGGTTTGGTTTTGCTTGGTTGGTTTTGCCTTTTGGGCTTTTATTTTAGGTTTTGGTTGGTTGGTTGGTTGGTTGGTTGGTTGGTTGGTTGGTTTTAGGGGGAGTGGGTGGAGCAGGGGAAGCGAAACCTGTTACACAGCTTTGGTTGGTTGGTTTAGGGTTTTTTTTTTTGCTTTAATCCAAAAGGAATTGTTGCTGGACCCAGCACTGCAGGTGTGATCTCAGCAGAGTGGAGCAGAGAGACAGAATCCCCTCAAAAGTGACCTAAAATCCCAGGTCTGGATGTGTTTCCACAGCATAAGTTGAGTGCAAGGTGAGAGAAAGGCAAATCTGGAAAGCATGGGTGGTGGAGTCGGAGCAAAAGGGGTTGGCAGTGACTGGGGAGATGGAGCTAAGTGCCTCATTAGTGTTACATTGCCCAGCCCTGAGGAGGAAAGACATCAGTGATCAGAAAGAGAGTTTGCTGGAGGCCTTTTCTGACAGCTGCTGCTAATTCCTGCCCAGGAATAAATCAGCAGGAAGGGCTGGATTGGGTCTTCAAAGGCTGCATACCTACAAACTGCTCTTTAACCTGATCTCAGAGTAAACCCTCACAGCAAAGCAAAACAGCTTGGGCTACATTCTTTAGCAATGAAGATCCTCTGTTTAAAGAGCTTAAGCCTAAGCAGCTTATTTTGGCTAAAGCATGCCAAGGATCAACCACCCAAACAATTCAGCTGGCAGACCTGAGCAGCACTGACATCTCACAGGAAGATGCAAAGGTTTGGCAGCACAACCACAGCCAGGAGCAGATGGCTATCTACCTTAAAATTACCCTTTCTTTAATGAAGAGATACCCAGAAAACACACAGAGGTTTCAGATGGGCACTTCCCTGTGAGAGGGCTGAGATTAATACTGTTAATTTAGGTGTTTGGCCATGAGAACTGATCCTTGTATGAGCATCCATGGGGTTCTTTCCCTGCACACTGAGGGATGGTGTTGGCATGAAAGGCCCCTGCAAAGTTATTGAACTTCAACTGCAGGGAAGGATAAAAGAATCCCCAAACCTATGACAATTAGTGAAAAAGCTTGTAGTCAAAACCTTTGGGAGGAGGAAATTTCGCATGGTAATGCCACAGAGGAAAGAAAGGAATCTTGGCTATAAGCTTAGGGCCATGAAGATGGTAAGGGGACTGGAGCTCAGCAACCTGGAGCTGTTTAGCCTGGAAAAGAGCAGATTGAGAGGGGATCTTACAAATGCTTATCAACAGCTAAGAGGTGGATGGAGGTCATGAGGAGGGGGCTGGACTTTTTTCAGTGGTGCCCAGTGACAGGACAAGGCAGTGGGAACAAACCAGAAAACAGGAGGTTTCACCTGAATTTAGTGAGAAACTGCTCTCCTTTGAGGGTGACAGAGCACTGGAGCAGGCTGCCCAGAAAGGTTGTGGAGTCTCCTTCTCTTTCAAAGCTCACCTGGATGCATTTCTGTGCAGTCTGCTCTAGGAGAACCTGCTTTAGCAGAGGGGTTGGTCTAGATGATGTCTGGAGGTGCCTTCAAACCCCTACCATTCTAGGATCCTGTGATAACTTACATTAAAACCCAAACCACAGCTTTAAGCACTTGAAGAGGGGTTGCTGGTCCTTCTGAAAGCCAGGCAGATAATCATCTCAAGGACAGCTACAGGGAGGAGTTGTGCAGTCACTGCTGTTCATTATCACACAGAATCACAGAATCACTGAGGTTGGAAGAGACCTCAAAGATCATCAAGTCCAACCTGTCACCACAGACCTCATGACTAAACCATGGCACTAGGTGCCATGTCCGATCCCCTCTTGAACACCTCCAGGGATGGTGACTCCACCACCTCCCTAGGCAGCACTTTCCAATGGCTAACAACTCTCTCAGTGAAGAACTTTCTCCTCGCCTCCAGCCTAAACTTCCCCTGGCACAGCTTGAGACTGTGTCCTCTTGTTCTGGTGCTGGTTGCCTGGGAGAAGAGACCAACCCTCACCTGGCTACAACCTCCCTTCAGATAGCTGTAGACAGCAATAAGGTCACCCCTGAGCCTCCTCTTCTCCAGGCTAAGCAACCCCAGCTCCCTCAGCCTCTCCTCACAGGGCTGTGCTCCCAACCCCTCCCCAGCCTCGTTGCCCTTCTCTGGACACCTTCAAGTCTCTCAATGTCCTTCTTAAACTGAGGGGCCCAGAACTGGACACAGGACTCAAGGTGTGGGCTAACCAGTGCTGAGTCCAGGGGCACAATGACCTCCCTGCTCCTGCTGGCCACACTACTCTTGATGCATGCCAGGATGCCATTGGCCTTCTTGGCCACCTGGGCACATTTCTCTGCCTGCTCTTAAGGTGACATTTAGGAGTTCAGTGTTTTTAAACACTGGGAATGAGAGTGTCACCGAAATCACGCTTCTCTTTTTGTCCCCAGCTGCTTTGTATTGGCAGGCATTACAAATTCAGAGGTGGCTCATGACTATGATAATGAAATTCTACAGGACTCATAAACCCCAATGCTCTGCTCAGCAAAACAAAGCCACTTGAGACCTGCAATTCCTCAGTGTGTGTTTGAAACGTGAAACATGACTATTGGAGTCAAGAACTGCAATCCTGTTAAGAGTTCTCTTTGTTTTCTGCTCTTAGGGTGTCTGCAAACAGCTGCAAGAATAAACAAAGATCACTGTAATTAAAAGGGGGGGGGGGGAAGCAGCTGGTCAGTTTCTTTTGCACTATTTTATTCACAGGCTAGAAGATTTTCAACTGTCTTTGAGAAAGAAAACAAACTGGGAACTGGATCAGCTGTTTTCCTCTCTGCTTTGTGCCTCTGGAGTTCAGGGAGTGTCATCAACCAGCTTCCAACATGCTTTGCATCATTGCCACAAATCAAGGAGATGGACTGGGGTAGGGAACCAAGAGAATTGCATCAAAAAGAAAGAGGAAAACCAAATAAAGGCTCCCAAGGAAAGAAAAGTCCACTTCTACTAAATAAACAATCTCCTTGACCCTTCACAAACTGAGAGCAGATGCCCCAGATGGGCTGTTAATAATTCTCACTTGTAATGAAGAACAATCAGTTACAGACATGTGAAGCAGTCAGGAACCTTTCCTTGGGAATAAAAAAGGACACTTTTTCATCTCTGGCATGTTCCCCTGCTGCATCCATTTCCAGGACATTTTCTGTGGACACTTTGTTCTGTGTGGATGCTCCCTGCCAGCTCACTCAGCTTCCCATTTGCTAATTACCCTGTCAGCTGAGAAGGTAAAGTTTCAGAGTGCTCTGAAAGTTTCCTTTCATAAGCACCAAACCCCCTGTTCTTCAGCAATTTGTGCTGTGAAAGTCTCACAGAGGAGTATCAAAAACCTTCTGGTTTATTTCTTGTGGGGTTTTTTTCTGGTTGGTTGGTTGGGTTTTGTTTGTTTTTAAAGTGGAAGTTTCAGCCTTGCCCAGCTGTAATGGCAACAAAACACCAGAGCTGGGTGAATGAAACAAGAGTGGTGGTGCAGGATTGTCCTGTTAGAAGATGCCAGTGATGTGGCAACACCATTCCAAGCATTTTAAGTGTGACTCAGGCACTCTCTTGCACAATATTTAGTTGCAAGCTTTCATTTTCTTGTGTTTGCAGATGTGAATGTCTAAAATTTACCTGAGAGGAGCTTAGAAGATACTGAAAGGCAGAAGTCAAGAGCTGTAGGTACAATGGCAGCCAGTACCAGAACAAGAGGACACAGTCTCAAGCTGCACCAGGGGAGGTTTAGACTGGATGTTAGGAAGAAGTTGTATACAGAGAGAGTGATTGCCCATTGGAATGGACTGCCCGTGGAGATGGTGGAGTCACCATCATTGGAGGTGTTCAGGAGGAGACTTGATAGGGTGCTTGGTTGCATGGTTTAGTTGTTTAGGTGGGTTGGATTGGTTGATAGGTTGGACTCAAAGGTCTCTTCCAACCTGGTTTATTCTATTCTATTCTAATGAGCTGCATTAGGGCACAGGGCTGCTGGACTTTGTTACATTCATTGTGTCATGGAATCCCCATTGGAGGTAGCACTTGACAGGAGTATGCTCTGTGCAACTCAGACCATCAGAGTAAGCCCTGCTTTGAGTAGAAGGTGGGACCTGGTGACTCCCCAAGGTCCCTTCAAGCCTGTGTAAGTCTAACATCCTCTGTTTCTGTTCTCACCTGGTGCTTTTGCAGTGCCTTTGGTTCAGCTTTGGGGGGGTGGTGGTGGTGTGTGTATCACCTCTGCTCTTAAGCAATGGGAAGGGGAGGACTAAGTTAGAATGCCTTGTCCTTCTTTTGTCCTCTTGTTTATCACTATGTGGTAAAGTTTTCAACTCACCCACCCACAACTGAACATTTAGAATCATAGAACTGTCAGGGTTGAAAGGGACCTCAGAGATCATCTAGTTCCAACCCCCCCAGCCATGGGCAGGGTCACCTCACACTAGATGATCCTTGTGGTCCCTTCCAACCCTAACTGAAACTATGAAACTATGAAACTAGATCAGGTTGCTCACAGCCACATCCAGCCTGGCCTTCAAAACCTCCAGGGATGAGGCTTCCACCACCTCCCTGGGCAACCTCTTCCAGTGTCCTCGTGGGGAAGAACTTCTTCCTAACATCCAATCTGAATTTCCCCATTTCTTGTTTTGTTCCTTTCCCCCCAAGTCCTATGATTACCTGACCCCCTCAAAAGTCCCTCCCCAGCTTTCTTGTAGGCTCTCTTCAGACACTTGAACACTACAATAAGACCTCCTCAGAGCCTTCTCTTCTCCAGACTGAACAGAGTGCTGATCTGAGGCATGCTGCTTGTGTAGACGGCAGTAACTCAGGCTGGGAACTGGGGAAGGTGCAGCTTTGTCCTCGGCAGCCTTTGCCACGTCTAGGCAGCTCCAGCCGAGTGTCAGACCAGCTGCCATCACCTCAGAAGCAATCGTGATGTTTTCTTTTGGCATGGTAGGCAGGAAGAGGTGTCAGCATCTGCAAGGTGAATGATTCACTGAGCATTAGCATTTCACTTGCCTTCTCTTTGCCAGTGCTGCAGTATTTGGTGAGACAATGCTGGGCTGTCAATCCGCTGCCAGCTCTTGCACTGAAAACCTTCGGAACAGTTTGTTGGATAAGAGGCAAACTAATTTCTCTGAGCTTCTGAAATGATTTCTTGTCATGTTCAGTGTTGTTCATGACTGGAGCACGAGCAGGGAGAGAGATAAAGTGTGAGGTTTGTGTTTTAGTGGAAGCCATTGGAAGATCTTCTGGATGAATCCATCTAATGTTTCTAATTCCAAGATCAGTGCTCATTTAAGCTCTGCCACAGACTCAGTGCCCACACCTAAGCTGGGGTGGGTCAGCAGACTGATTTCTACCAGTAAATCTGCTTCCCTTAAAATTTAGAACTACTGCCCTTTATATATCTCTTGTTCTTGCAAGTAACTGGTGATAGGACAAGAGGAGAGGCTGAGGGAGCTGGGATTGTTTAGCCTGGAGAAGAGGAGGCTCAGGGGAGACCTTATTGCTCTCTACAGCTACCTAAAGGGAGGTTGTAGCCAGGTAGGGGTTGGTCTCTTTTCCCAGGCAACCAGCACCAGAACAAGAGGACACAGTCTCAAGCTGTGCCAGGGGAGGTTAAGGCTGGAGGTGAGGAAGAAATTCTTCCCAGAAAGAGAGATTGGCCATTGGGATGTGCTGCCCAGGGAGGTGGTGGAGTCACCATCCCTGGAGGTGTTCAAGAGGGGATTGGATGTGGCACTTGAAGCCATGGTTTAGTTAGTCATGAGGTCTTGGGTGATAGGTTAGACTTGATGATCTCTGAGGTCTTTTCCACCCTTATTGATTCCATGGCTCTATGAAATGGGGTCGAGGTGCTCCAGGGAACATATAAATTTATTTCTGAGGGATGAGCTGGAGCAGCACAGCTAAATTCCAGCTCTGCTGGTTGAGGTCATGCAGAAATCATCAGCACTACACCACCTTGCACATCGGAGTCACAGCCAGTACATTTCTTGTTAAATATTTAATTGAGCAAAATTGTCTTAAATGAAAAGGGAATAGATTCCTTTATTTATGTCCCAGACCATTTGAGCTTGGTAAACAATCTGCAGTTCAAACTGTGCAGCAGGAAGGGTTTTGTGTGTGTTTGTTTATCAGCTGCTTAGGAACAAAAAATCACAACAGTCACAGAAGGATTCATTAGCTCAGAATTTACCAAATTATATCTGGGAATTAATAGTGAGCAGGTTTTCTCCATTTCCACTCATCCATTGCAAGGGTGAATAGATCAAGACTGTGTCCTTGACCTTGGTAAGCCATGCTCAGTGAAGAGTGGTGTAAAAGCAGCAGAGCACTGGTCCAGCCTGCCCAGAGAGGTTGTGGAGTCCCCATCACTGGATGTATTCAAAACCCACCTGGACATGCTCCTGGATGATTTACTCTAGGTGATCCTGCTTGAGCAGTGGGGCTGGAGGAGGTGATTTCCAGAGGTCCCTTCCAAGCCACATAAAATCATGGAATTGTTTTGGTTGGAACAGATCACCAAGTCCAACTGCTGACCTAACACCACCATGGCCATTAAACCCTGTCCCCAGGTGCCATGCCCACAGGTTTCTGGAACACCTCCAGGGATGGTGACTCCACCACCTCCCTGGGCAGTCTGTTCCAATGTCTAACCACTCTTTCCATAAAGAAATTTTCTCTACTATCAAACCTAAACCTCCCTTGACACAATTTGGGGCCATTTCCCCTTGTTCTGTCACTTGTTGCAGGCGAGAAGAGACTGATTCCCACCTTGCCCCGAGCTCCTTCCAGGGACGTGTAGAGAGTAGCGAGATCTCCCCTCAGCCTCCTCTTCTCCAGACTAAACAGCCCCAGGTCCCTCAGCATGGCACTTGGTGCCATGGTTTAGTTGATTAGATGGTGTTGGGTGATAGGTTGGACTTGATGATCTCAAAGGTCTTTTCCAACCTGGTCCAATTCAATTCAATTCAATTCAATTCAATTCAATTCAATTCAATTCAATTCAATTCAATTCAATTCAATTCAATTCAATTCAATTCAATTCAATTCAGTTCAGTTCAGTTCATTCAATTCAATTCAATTCAATTCAATTCAATTCAATTCAATCCAATCCAATCCAATCCAATCCAATCCAATCCAATCCAATCCAATCCAATTCCATTCCATTCCAATTCAATTCCAATTCAATTCCATTCCATTCCAGTTCAATTCCAATTCAATTCAATTCCAATTCAATTCCAATTCAATTCAATTCCATTCCAATTCAATTCCATTCCCATTCCATTCCATTCCATTCCATTCCAATCCAATTCAATTCAAGTCATAGAATCATAGAATCAATAAGGTTGGAAAAGACCTCAAAGATCATCAAGTCCAACCTGTCACCCAACACCACATGACCACTAAACCATGGCTCCAACTCCTCAAGCACAAGCCCTATGAGGAGAGGCTGAGGGAGCTGGGATTGTTTAGCCTGGAGAAGAGGAGGCTCAGGGGAGACCACCTTGCTGTCTACAACTCCCTGAAGGGAGGTTGTAGCCAGGTGGGGGTTGGTCTCTTCTCCCAGGCACCCAGAACCAGAACAAGAGGACACATTCTGAAGCTGCATCAGTGAAGGTTTAGAATGGAATGGAATGGAATGGAATGGAATGGAATGGAATGGAATGGAATGGAATGGAATAGAATAGAATAGAATAGAATAGAATAGAATAGAATAGAATAGAATAGAATAGAATAGAATAGACTTGTGTCCCTTTCTGTTACAAGCCCTCTTCTGTATTACACTGAAGCTGCTGATTATAACACTTGCTCCCTAACCTCAACTTGTGGTCTTTAAAAGTCTACAGTGGTTTCTGCTCTCTCTGAAGTTAGAGTATCCAGATGACTGCATCAATATCTAGCCCTCCCCCACGCCCCAAACCTCTCAGGCAGTGAAGCTGCTCTCAGTTTAATACCTTGACAAGAAATAGAGAAGTCATGTGGGACACAATAAAGGGTTGCTCATGAATCAGACTGTATACAATTGAGAATAAAAAGTCCTTTTTTAAACTTTGAGTAAATCATTTAAAGTTAACTGCCTCTAATTTAGGGCAATTATGCAAATGTTTCTCTTATGAATGAAGCCCAGGGTATGTTTAGAGTATTCCATTAATGCAAACTTCATTCAGTTTTTGTCTGGTATGATTGAGGCTGTCACTTAGAAAGAGGAAAAGTGTTCAATAACAAAGGAGTGTTGGTACAGAACACCAAATCTATTCCAGTACCTGCTGAAACTAGAAGTAAAAGGGTGTGAAAAAGGGTAGGGATTCAAACCTTTTCCATCTAATAAAGAACAGCATTAATGGAGTTTTCAAAAGGATCTTTTACATATATATGTGTGTGTGTGTAAAAAGCTTAATTTAAAAAAATAACCAGCTTGGAGGCTAAGCAAATGATTTGCTGTATGCTTTCCATGTTTTTCCTGTAAGTGTCATCAATATATCTTAATATCTCTCTCTTTTCTTTCTTCTTCCCTCCTCCCTCCCTCCCTCCCTTCCATTTTTACTGTTTCATAGAATGGTTGGGTTGGAAGGGTGGAAGAGACCTCCAAAGGTCATCCAGTTCAACCCCCTCTACAGTCAGCAGGGGCATCCAATGGCATCCAATGGCATCCAGGGCCAATGGCATCCTGGCCTGCATCAGGAACAGTGTGGCCAGCAGGAGCAGGGAGGTCATTCTGCCCCTGTACACTGCACTGGTTAGGCCACACCTGGAGTACTGTGGCCAGTTCTGGGCCCCTCAGTTTAGGAAGGAGGTTGACTTGCTGGAAGGTGTCCAGAGAAGGGCAACAAAGTTGGTGAGGGGTTTGGAACACAAGCCCTATGAGGAGAGGCTGAGGGAGCTGGGCTTGCTTAGCCTGGAGAGGAGGAGACTCAGGGGTGACTTTATTGCTGTCTACAACTACCTGAGGGGAGACTGTAGACAGGCAGAGGTTGGTCTCTTTTCCCAGGCAGGCAGCACCAGAACAAGAGGACACAGTCTCAGGCTGCACCAGGGGAGGTTTAGACTGGATGTTAGGAGGAAGTTCTTTACAGAGAGAGTGATTGCCCATGGAATGGTCTGCCCAGGGAGGGTGGTGGAGTCACCATCATTGGAGGTGTTCAGGAGGAGACTTGATGGGGTGCTTGGTGCCATGATCTAGTTGTTTAGGTGGATTGGATTGGTTGATAGGTTGGACACGATGATCTTGAAGATCTCTTCCAACCTGGATTTATTGTATTGTATTGTATTGTATTGTATTGTATTGTATTGTATTGTATCACATCCAAGGAGGTTTGGAATCTTTCCAAAGGAGTCTCTACAACCTCTCTGGGCAGCCTGCTCCAGGGCTCCAGCACCCTCACAGTGTCTCAATGTGCTGAGGTGGAACCTCCTGTGTTCCAGCTCATGCCTGTTGTTCCTTGTCAATACAATACAATACAATGCAATACAATGTAATACAATACAATGCAATACAATGCAATGCAATGCAATACA
>JAAWVA010000034.1:8449576-8529918 GCA_015227895.2 Colaptes auratus
TGAATCCATCTAATGTTTCTAATTCCAAGATCAGTGCTCATTAAGCTCTGCCACAGACACTCAGTGCCCACACCTAAGCTGGGGGTCAGCAGACTGATTTCTACCAGAAATCTGCTTCCCTTAAAATTTAGAACTACTGCCCTTTATATCTCTTGTTCTTGCAAGTAACTGGTGATAGGACAGAGGAGAGGTGAGGGAGCTGGGATTGTTTAGCCTGGAGAAGAGGAGGTCAGGGAGACCTATTGCTCTCTACAGCTACCTAAAGGGAGGTTGTAGCCAGGTAGGGTTGGTCTCTTTTCCCAGGCAACCGCACACCAGAACAAGAGGACACAGTCTCAAGCTGTGCCAGGGGAGGTTAAGGCTGGAGGTGAGGAAGAAATTCTTCACAGAAAGAGAGATGTGGCCATTGTGGATGTGCTGCCCAGGGAGGTGGTGGAGTCCATCCTGGAGGTGTTCAAGAGGGGATTGGATGTGGCACTTGAAGCCATGGTTTAGTTAGTCATGAGGTCTTGGGTGATAGGTTAGACTTGATGATCTCTGAGGTCTTTTCCACCCTTATTGATTCCATGGCTCTAGAATGGGGTCGAGGTGCTCCAGGGAAGATATAAATTTATTTCTGAGGGATGAGCTGGAGCAGCACAGCTAAATTCCAGCTCTGCTGGCTGAGGTCATGCAGAAATCATCAGCACTACACCACCTTGCACATCGGAGTCACGCCAGTACATTTCTTGTTAAATATTAATTGAGGAAAAATTGTCTTAAATGAAAAGGGAATAGATTCCTTTATTTATGTCCCAGACCATTTGAGCTTGGTAAACAATCTGCAGTTCAAACTGTGCAGCAGGAAGGGCTTTGTGTGTGTTTGTTTATCAGCTGCTTAGGAACAAAAAATCACAACAGTCACAGAAGGATTCATTAGCTCAGAATTTACCAAATTATATCTGGAAATTAATAGTGAGCAGGTTTTCTCCATTTCCACTCATCCATTGCAAGGGTGAATAGATCAAGACTGTGCCCTTGACCTTGGTAAGCCATGCTCAGTAAAGAGTGGTGTAAAAGCAGCAGAGCACTGGTCCAGCCTGCCCAGAGCGGTTGTGGAGTCCCCATCACTGGACGCATTCAAAACCCACCTGGACATGCTCCTGGATGATTTACTCTAGGTGATCCTGCTTGAGCAGTGGGGCTGGAGGAGGTGATTTCCAGAGGTCCCTTCCAAACCACATAAAGTCATGGAATTGTTTTGGTTGGAACAGATCACCAAGTCCAACCGTTGACCTAACACCACCATGGCCATTAAACCCTGTCCCCAGGTGCCATGCCCACAGGTTTCTGGAACACCTCCAGGGATGGTGACTCCGCCACCTCCCTGGGCAGTCTGTTCCAATGTCTAACCACTCATTCCATAAAGAAATTTTCTCTACTATCAAACCTAAACCTCCCTTGACACAATTTGAGGCCATTTCCCTTGTTCTGTCACTTGTGCAGGTGAGAAGAGACCTGATTCCCACCTTGCCCCGAGCTCCTTCCAGGGAGGTGTAGAGAGTAGCGAGATCTCCCCTCAGCCTCCTCTTCTCCAGACTAAACAACCCCAGGTCCCTCAGCATGGCACCTGCTGCCATGGTTTAGTTGATTAGATGGTGTTGGGTGATAGGTTGGACTTGATGATCTCAAAGGTCTTTTCCAACCTGGTCCAAATCAATTCAATTCAATTTCAATTCAATTCAATTCAATTCAATTCAATTCAATTCAATTCAATTCAATTCAATTCAATTCAATTCAATTCAATTCAATTCAATTCAATCCAGTCCAGTCCAATCCAATCCAATCCAATCCAATCCCATTCCAATTCCAATTCCAATTCCAATTCCATTCCATTCCATTCCATTCCATTCAATTCAAGTCATAGAATCATAGAATCAATAAGGTTGGAAAAGACCTCAAAGATCAATCAAGTCCAACCTGTCACCCAACACCTCATGACCACTAAACCATGGCTCCAACTCCTCAAGCACAAGCCCTATGAGGAGAGGCTGAGGGAGCTGGGATTGTTTAGCCTGGAGAAGAGGAGGCTCAGGGGAGACCTTCTTGCTGTCTACAACTCCCTGAAGGAGGTTGTAGCCAGGTGTCTTTCGGGTTGGTCCTCTCCCAGGCACCCAGAACCAGAACAAGAGGACACATTCTGGAGCTGCATCAGTGAAGGTTTAGAATGGAATGGATGAATGGAATGGAATGGAATGGAATGGAATGGAATGGAATGGAATGGAATGGAATGGAATGGACTAGAATAGAATAGAATAGAATAGAATAGAATAGATAGAATAGAATAGAATAGAATAGAATAGAATAGAATAGAATAGAATAGACTTGTGTCCCTTCTGTTACAAGCCCTCTTCTGTATTACACTGAAGCTGCTGATTATAACACTTGCTCCCTAACCTCAGCTTGTGGTCTTTAAAAAGTCTGCAGTGGTTTTCTGCTCTCTCTGAAGTTAGAGTATCCAGATGACCTGCATCAATATATAGTCCTCCCCCACGCCCCAAAACCTCTCAGGCAGTGAAGCTGCTCTCAGTTTAATACCTTGACAAGAAATAGAGAAGTCATGTGGGACACAATAAAGGGTTGCTCATGAATCAGACTGTATACAATTGAGAATAAAAATCCTTTTTAAACTTTGAGTAAAATCAGTTCAATTAACTGCCCTGTAATTTAGGGCAATTATGCAAATGTCTCCTATGAATGAAGCCCAGGGTATGTTTAGAGTATTCCATTAATGCAAACTTCATTCAGTTTTTGTCTGGTATGATTGAGGGCTGGTCATAGAAAGAGGAAAAGGTTCAATAACAAAGGGTGTTGGTACAGAACACCAAGTCTATTCCAGTACCTGCTGAAACTAGAAGTAAAAGGGTGTGAAAAAGGGTAGGGATTCAAATCCTTTTCCATCTAATAAAGAACAGCATTAATGGAGTTTTCAAAAGGATCTTTTACATATATATGTGTGTGTGTGTGTGTGTGTGTGTGTAAAAAGCTTAATTTAAAAAAATAACCAGCTTGGAGGCTAAGCAAATGATTTGCTGCATGCTTTCCATGTTTTTCCTGTAAGTGTCATCAATATATCTTAATCTCTCTCTCTTTTCTTTCTTCCTCCCTCCCTCCCTCCCTTCCCCTGCCATTTCTTACTGTTTCATAGCATGGTTTGGGTTGGAAGAGACCTCCAAAGGTCATCCAGTTCAACCCCCTCTACAGTCAGCAGGGGCATCCAATGGCAACCAGTGCCAATGGCATCCTGGCCTGCATCAGGAACAGTCTGGCCAGCAGGAGCAGGGAGGTCATTCTGCCCTTGTATACAGCACTGGTTAGGCCACACTGCAGTACTGTGTCCAGTCTTGGGCCCCTCAGTTAGGAAGGATGTTGAGTGCTGGAAGGTGTCAGAGAAGGGCAACAAAGTTGGTGAGGGGTTTGGAACACAGCCCTGTGAGGAGAGGCTGAGGGAGCTGGGGTTGCTTAGCCTGGAGAAGAGGAGACTCAGGGGTGACCTTACTGCTCTCTACAACTACCTGAAGGGAGGTTGTAGCCAGGCAGAGGTTGGTCTCTTTTCCCAGCAGGCAGCACCAGAACAAGAGGACACAGTCTCAGGCTGTGCCAGGGGAGGTTTAGACTGGATGTTAGGAGGAAGTTCTTTACAGAGAGAGTGATTGCCCATTGGAATGGTCTGCCCAGGGAGGTGGTGGAGTCACCATCATTGGAGGTATTCAGGAGGAGACTTGATGGGGTACTGGGTGCCATGATCTAGTTGTTTAGGTGGGTTGGATTGGTTGATAGGTTGGACACGATGATCTTGAAGGTCTCTTCCAACCTGGATTTAATGTATTATTGTATTGTATCCTCAACTAATTGATTATCCCTGGGGATGGGGCCCCAACCACCTCCTTGGGCAACCTGTTTCAGCGTTCCACTTGCTAAATAACTTCCAATCTAAATCTCCTTTTCTCTAGGTTGAAGCCATTGCCCCTTGTCATTCACTAGCTGTCAGTCAGATCACTTCTGACATCTCTGTTGCTGTTGCAATGGGACTTTTCTGCAGCCTTCTGTCACTTTTGCCTGACTGGAGAAAGACTTTTTTTCCCAGCACTCCCAATTAAGTGTGTGTATGCTTGAGGGAACATCCCTCTCCGTGGCCATGGCTTGATAGATTGCATCAAAGTCTGCTGGTTATGTTCTAATCAGCATCAAAATGCAAAGCCCTGTCTTAGATGGCTTTGCATTTGAATAAGTAATAAGCAGTTACAAGATCTGGTGGAATGAAAGACCATCAGATAGGTCGTCTTTGTTTGTGGCAACGCCTGCTATTTACTAACAGTTCTTGGGGATGTGGACTTTTCTGGGAGAGTTTTAGGAAAACAAGTGGGTGAGAACAGAAAACAAGGTTTGCAGCAAACATTTCCATGACAAAAGGGGAAGGAAGAGACATCATCCTGCAGTGACCGTGCAGGATTCTGTTTGCTGGGGCAAATCGCTCTGTTCAACTACATTTCGCCCCCGAATGCGTGCAGAAGGCATGGATTCACACAAGCACAGCATGTTAGGGGCTAAAAGTGACCTCCAGACACCATCCAGTCCAATTCCTCTGCCAAAGCAGGATCACCTAGGGCAGGTCACACAGCACCACATCTCCAGAGAAGACCATCTGGTCCAACCACACTGCTCGATCAGCTTGCCCAGGTCTGCCCAGGGAGGTGGTGGAGTCACCATCACTGGAGGTATTCAGGAGGAGACTTGATGGGGTACTGGGTGCCATGATCTAGTTGTTTAGGTGGATTGGATTGGTTGATAGGTTGGACACGATGATCTTGAAGGTCTCTTCCAACCTGGATTTATTGTATTGTATTGTATTGTATCACATCCAAGGAGGTTTGGAATCTTTCCAAAGGAGGAGTCTCTACAACCTCTCTGGGCAGCCTGCTCCAGGGCTCCAGCACCCTCACAGTGTCTCAATGTGCTGAGGTGAAACCTCCTGTGTTCCAGCTTGTGCCCGTTGTTCCTTGTCAATACAATGCAATGCAATGCAATACAATACAATACAATTCAATGCAATGCAATACAATACAATACAATACAATTCAATACAATACACCAGGTTGAAAGAGACCTTCAAGATCATCGTGTCCAACCCATCAACCAATCCAACCCACCTAAACAACTAAACCATGCAGCCAAGATGCCATCAAGTCTCCTCCTGAACACCTCCACCGGGCACCAGCAAAAAGAGCCTGGCACCTTCATCTTGACACTCACTCCGCAGATCTTTATAGATGTTGATCAGATCCCCTCTCAGCCTTCTCTTCTCCAGACTAAGCAGCCTCAGGGCTCTCAATCTTTCTTCATGGTAAAATGTTTAGGTAACAGATAGATGTTCAGAAGGTCCTAGGAATGGCAGCTGCTCATCTAGGACACCTCCACTGAAGATAACTGGGCTGTGTTTTTCAGGAATGGAATCCCTTTATTAAGAGAGGGAAGCTGTCTGCTGGAGAAGCTCAGATGTTTTAAATTAGCAGTGTGGGGAATCACACAGCTTGGGAGCTGAAACTCTTTCCAGCTATTGTAGTCGTGTGTGCTTGGGCTTCTATTGATGGAGGTAGCTTGGTAATCTGTGAGAAATGTCTGGGAGATGGAAAAAAACAGCTGTGGCTCCAAGGAGAGGATGCTGGGTAATAATTAATAGAGCTATTATTTAGGTTTGAGAACACTCAACAGCTGAAGAGATCTGAATCTGCAAAGCAGGAATTCAATTAGGATCTTTGTCTTATGTTTTGGCCGTGCTCAAGTGGGTCCAGCAGAGCAAACAGGCAGAGCAGATCTCTTAATTTTTCTAGTCAAAACACTTGTTTTGCTGGCAGCTGCTCTGATTAAAGATGTCTGAGTGAATGCAGTTTTCATGCTTTGTGAAAAGAAAATGCTTTCTTAATGCTGCATTTGGGCTTGTTGTGCCTGCATGCAATGCACAGATGGGAGAGTCCTTCGGCATCACCATCCCAGGCTCGCCGTGGTGATTCAGCTGTCCTGAGCTGTCAGTACCCAGCTGTGGAGATGCAGGATTTGGCTGCTCCCACACAGTATAAAGGGGCTAGGGAGCTCCCAGCAGTTTTAGGGCTCTCACTCAGGCAGGCTTTGCCCTCAGGAGGAGAGGGATGTGTTCCAGCAGCTGCAGCTCCTCAGGCTGCTCTCCGTTAAGAGTCAAGGGTAGAGAACGATAAGAAAGTTTCTTTCATAGCTTCTGCAGAGCTGGGAGTTTAACTGGGTTTCCAAGGGAAACTGGAACTTTCCAAGGAATGTTTTCCTCCTATTTTGAGGGAGTTCTCAAATTCTGGGGGTGAAGCACAGTAGAGGTGGATTTTGTGTCAGTTTTGCATGGGGGCTGCATGGGGCTCGTTTGCGTTCTGCAGCAGTAGCTGACATCTAACACAAACTCTGGCTAAAATGTTTAGCCCCTTCTGAGGCAGAGAAAAAGCCCTTTTTAGCTAAACCCCTGTCAGAAGGCACCACAGAAATGAACCTGAAATTCCACTTCTTAAAGGCTTTTCTTTAGATCTAAGATTCAGATCTCTTGTTCTGGTAGTGTGTAATCACAGGTTTTCTAGGAATTTTCCCTTTCTCCTCATCTCCTTTGTTTTGAGATTTAATCTTAACCCCTTTCACAAGATAAGCATTGTCTGTAATTGTCTCAGCTCCAACACAGCTGAAACTTAATCCTTGTTTGCTTCCACAGCTGCAGTTTCCTTTCAGAGCCGTTTCTGTGTTTCCTAAACATTTGTCCTTCAGCGCAGCATCCCAGATTGATAGTCCTCCATCCAGAGGTGATGCTTAAGAAGAGGAGAATCCAACAAGCACTGTAGAGCCTCTGCTGAGATTGCAAGACCATGCTAGAGTGAGTCTGAAACTTGCTTTGAAGATGTTTCATGACAAAAGCTTTGTGGATTGCACTGCCCAGATTACAAACATCCACAACCGTTGTTCTCAGATGCTACCTCATTTTGCAGTTGCTGCTTCGCTTGCTTCCTCCTCCTTATTTCTGTAGCACCAAACGAGTGGATCATAATTATGCTCCAGCAGTCTCTTTGTGTAGGAAAAGACAGGCACGACTCAAAGCACAAAGGAAAAACAAAACACAAATCAAAGGCACCTTTGTGACCTTTGAAAGTCTTCCTGGAGCAGGACTGAAATGTTCTGTCATTCTACCATGCAGAAGTGTTCACTGAGATGTGTTTGTTCCAAAGGGTGAAGAGCCAATGTATTTATTTGCTCTGTTGAAAAGAATTCTTTATTAAGGAGAAAACTGAACTGCTCCTGAAGCTGCAGCTGAGTAAGTGGGGGAAAAGCTGTCTAAACTCACAGCAGTCACTCATCCAGCAGAAGTGCAAGCGGGTAATGCTGCACTGTGCTCTCAGCGTACTTGCCTCTGCCTGGATTGGGAGTGCAAATGTAATTAAGCAAAGGTTATAGCCAGATCTGAATAACTGAATTTAATCAGTCCCTCAGGCCCTGTGCCAGCAGTCAGCACAGCTGTATCTGTATCTACATCTCTATCTGTATCATCTCTATCATCTCTGTGTCTATCTCTACGTCTGTATCTCTATTTATATCATCTCTATCATCTCTATCTCGATCTACATCATCTCTCTCCTCTCCCTCTCTCTCTCCCTCTCTCCTCTCCCTCTCTCCTCTCCCTCCCTCCTCTCCCTCCTCTCCCTCCTCTCCCTCCTCTCCCTCCTCTCCCTCCTCTCCCTCCTCCCCCTCTCCCCCCCTCTCCCTCCTCCCCTCTCCCCCCTCTCTCCCTCCTCCCCCTCTCCCCCCTCTCTCCCTCTTCCCCCTCTCCCCCCTCTCTCCCCCCTCTGTATCTCTCTATCATCTCTATCAATATTTAGACCTATATCATCTCTATATCTCTATCCATATCATCTATATCTACCTATATCTGTATCTCTATCTGTATCTCTACCTCCTCTGTGTTACTACTTTCATTTATAGATTCAGGTTGGGTTTATGTATTTTTTTCCTTTGGTGTTGGGTGGTTTTTTTTGTGTGTGTGTGGTTTTGTTTTTGATGGTTTTGGTTTTATTTATGTCTCTGGAGCTGTGTACATGAATTATGAGTGCAAGCACAAGAGCTGGCTACGATCCAGCTGGTTTACACCTGCTGAGATGTTTGATTTGTTGGCTTGGAGCTGAAATTGAAATGTGTTGGTGCTGTCCAAGTGTGATGGAGCTATGATGTTCCCTAGGACAGGCTTTCAGCAATGCTCACTGGGAAATGTAATCTGGAGTTGGGACATTGCACTATGCAAAAGACATTTCTACCTAACATGACCTAGAGCATGGGATAGGTTGCCCAGAGAGCTGGCAGATGCTCCATCCCTAGAAATGTTCCAGGTCAGGTTAGATGTGGCTCTGAGCAACCTGACCTAGTTGAAGATGTTCCTGCTGAATGCAGGGGGTTGGACTGGATACCCTTTAAAGGTCTCTTCCAACCCAAATCATTCTATGGTTACTTACCACAAAAATCCTGTCCTTAATGCTGGGATATCCTTTCTACCACTTCTGGCAGCATCCCTTTCCATTCATTCCTGATTGTCCCATCCCTGGAAGTTCTTAAGGCTGGGCTGGATGTGGCTCTGAGCAACCTGATGTGGTGTGAGGTGTCCCTGCCCATGGCAGGGGCATTGGAACTGGGTGATCTTTGAGGTCCCTTCCAACCCTGACAGTTCTGTGTTGCTGTTCTGCGATTCAGTTCTGCCCTGCAATGTTGTGCCTTGTCACAGGAAATGTTGATACTTTGCTCTTTGTGGTGCTTCTTGGTGAAGACACAGCCATTAATAAAACACTTTAGATAAAGCTGAAAATCCTGAAAGATGAATCAATTCCTTTTACTTCAGTATTTTCCTGACTTTAAGAACTGCCTCTGTCTGTATTCACTTACTCGAGGAAGGCTTCAGGAGATGTACAAAGCACAGCTACTGTAGACCTCTGTGATTAACTGTGGGCTTGCTGTATATTAGTTTCCCAACACTGTTCCTTTGCTGTGCAATAACTTACAAGTTATTGCTTAATAATATGGTCCCCCAAATCATCTTCTGCCTTAGCAATATCTGTAGTGCTTCTGGTGTGCTGCAGAGCTATCATGACAGCCAATTTCGAGGTGTTCCTCACAGTCAACATGACTCTGATCCCTACAGCCTGTCTATTAGACAGTTGCTAGCTCATGGAAAGAAAAAAGTCATGTCACTGCACTGTCTCTCGTCCATGCTGGCCTTGGTGGATGCACTGCAGATGCAAGCCAGGCAAAAGCTGATATCTCCATCCAGGTATTTCCTTCCAGTTGGGCTGGAACCGGTTTGATGCATCCTAAATCACCCCCAGGCTTGAGAGGTTGTGGAGTCTCCTTCTCTGGGGACATTCCAAACCCACCTGGATGTGCTCCTCTCTGACCTACCCTAGGGTTAGACTTCTGATGATCCTTTGAGGTCCCTTTCAGCCCCTAACACTCTGTGATTCTGTGAATTGTTTCAGAAGCCTGAGAAACAAGGTCCCTTCCCCAGCTGACCTATAAATAAGTAAAAAGCCTCACTCACAGAGTGCCAAGTCCTAGCTGTGCCTTCTCTTGTCTTTTAAAGCCTCAAATGATTTGTATCAAAGTTCCCCTTTTGATTTCCCCCCTGGAACACTGAGAGGAACACAGGTACCCAGGGGGCAGGATAAAGACAGCTGTGCTGATATTTCGGCTGGCAAACCACTGCAGTGGGAACGCAGTGCCCTGGGGAAATGAATGAAGCAAACACCCCCAGATTAAGTCTATCCTTTTTATTGTTATGGACTGTCTCTGAAGCTGTTAGGAATGTTTAACTGCTTACTATTAAATGAATGTGCTTGCCTTTGGGGAAGGCTTCACGTGGAAGCACAGAGCCGGCAAACGAGGAACTCGAAATAAGACTCCAGAAAACTGTTAGCATTTAGTCAATATCTGTATGAATTATTTCCCTTTTGCCAATCAGTCACATAAACAGCAGATGTTTGGGCTAACATCTTACAACCCCAGTGCTATTTGTACTCCCTGGAAGCATTTCGTGGCTGTTGTCTCTTTCCACCACCCCCCACACTACTTATTGTACACATTTGAAACTGGAATGTGCTTTCCAGGGAGTGTCCATCCACTTCAGGAGCAGTCCTTCAAGCATTAAATGTGTGGAAAGCTGTTTGACAAATGCCCAGAGCTGTGACATGTTTGAGGTGATAAAAGCCAGCACTGAAATCCCATTTTCTGAATGGAGGTTATTTCATAATCTGATTTTCTGCCCCTATTCACCTGCTCAGAACAAGCTGCTCCCTGGCAAGACCACTCACGTGCACTTGTTTCAGTCAGACAAGCTTAGGCTGGAGGTGAGGAGAAAGTTCTGCCCAGAAAGAGTAATTGGCCATTGGAATGTGCTGCCCAGGGGGGTGGTGGAGTCACTGTCCCTGGAGGTGTTCAAAAAAGGCTTGGATGTGGCACTTGGAGCCATGGTTTAGTTGTCAGGAGGTGTTAGGTATTAGGTAATAGGTTGGGCTTGATGATCTCTGAGGTCTTTTCCTGCCTGGTTGATTCTATGATTCCAAGCTTTGCCTTTTTTCTGTTGCATCAAAAGTAGTCCAGGTGCAGTCCAGGTAGACTTGTACTTTATGTGATGGCATTGTTCAGGTTTCTTGTAAGAACAGAGAAAATCAACAGATTCACAGAAAATCAGGGGTTAGAAGCGACCTCCAGAGAACACTGGGTCCAACTCCCCCCTGCCAAAGGAGGGTCATGCAAGGCAGGCCACAGAGGAACACATCCAGGTTGGCTTTGAAAGTCTCCAGAGGAGACTACACAACCTCTCTGGGCAGCCTGCTCCAGTGCTCTGTCACCCTCAGAAGGATGGTATAAATCAGATGCACTTTCACATTGAGACTTGATGGGGTACTTGGTGCCATGCACTGTATTGTATTTAGGTGGGTTGGATTGGTTGATGGGTTGGACGTGATGATCTTGAAGGTCTCTTCCAACCTGGTGTATTGTATTGTATTGTATTATGATCTAGTTGTTTAGGTGGGTTGGATTGGTTGATGGGTTGGACACGATGATCTTGAAGGTCTCTTCCAACCTGGATTTATTGTTTTGTATTGTATTGTATTATGGTATAAATCAGATGGTATAAATCAGGTGCACTCTAAAACACATCAAGAGTAAATGGCCTTGTCCAATCTCCTTTTAGCTGTCCAATTCATTGGAGCTTGTGCAGTAGTATCAATAATGCATTTAGCTTCTGTGGAATTAAAGATGCAGGATTGTGTGTTTGGGAATTGAGGTTTTGCAGCTGGCTTTCTGGCAGGAAGGGGCTTAGGATTATTTCAATATACTACTTCTTTTTTTTTTTCAACTCTATCATCATCATCAAATCAATGGAAATCATTTGCTTGGGCTGTTTCAAAGGCACCAGAACTTTCTCTTCGTGGCCAAAGCAGGAGAGCTTGCAGTACATTCAGAAATGCCAGGCCTTGTTTGATCTCCAGAAGCTGTTGGTTACCTACATAAAATAAGAAATCTAAAGAAAAGATAGGTAAGATATGTAGAAGAAAAGTTTAGGTAGCCCAGCCAAAGAAAGGCTGAGAAGAGCTCAGGTGTTGCCATGTCCCAAACTCTGGGGCTTGCCTGGCCTGTGGCATGAGGACCTCAAAGGATGGAGTAAACGATCAAACTTTTGTGACTGCCTGGTCTCAGTGCTCCAATAATGCTATAGAATAGAGTAGAATAGAATAGAATAGGATAGGATAGGATAGGATAGGATAGGATAGGATAGGATAGGATAGGATAGGATAGAATAGAATAGAATAGTAGAATAGAGTAGAATTAACCAGGTTGGAAGAGACCTCAGAGATCATCGTGTCCAACACTATCTAATCAACTAACCCATGGCACCAAGCACTCCATCAAGTCTCCTCCTAAACACCTCCAGTGATGGTGATTCCACCACCTCCCTGGGCAGCACATTCCAATGGTCAATCACTCTCTCTATGAAGAATTTCTTTCTAACATCCAGTCTAAACCTCCCCTGGCACAGCTTGAGACTGTGTCCTCTTGTTCTGGTGCTGCTTGCCTGGGAGAAGAGACCAACCCCCACCTGGCTGCAACCTCCCTTCAGGGAGTTGTAGACAGCAAGAAGGTCTCCCCTGAGCTTCCTCTTCTCCAGGCTAAGCAAGCCCAGCTCCCTCAGCCTCTCCTCCCAGGGCTGTGCTCCAGACCCTCCCCAGCTTTGTTGCCCTTCTCTGGACACCTTCCAGCATCTCAACATCTTTCCTAAACTGAGGGGCCCAGAACTGGACACAGGACTCAAGGTGTGCCCTAACCAGTGCTGAGTACAGGGCACAATGACTTCTCTGCTCCTGATGGCCACACTGTTCCTGATGCAGCCCAGGATGCCATTGGCCTTCTTGGCCACCTGGGCACACTGCTGGCTCATGTTCAGCCGGTTGTCAACCATTACCACCAGTCCCTCTCTGCCTGGCCGGTCTCCAGCCACTCTGACCCCAGCCTGTAGCACTGCATGGGGTTGTTGTGGCCAACGAATATGCTAACAGAATGCCAATAAAGATTAAAATACTATTGTTAAAAGGAAATATCAAGAGATTGGCAAGAGTCTCAGGGAAACTTGCTTAAATACTTGGACCAATATTTGAGGGAATTCAATGTTCATTTATTTTTAGTTCCCAGAATGGGAGGTGAATGCACTTTTTGGGTCTGCTGGGTTTAGAATCACAAAATAAACTCTGCTTAGCCTGTTTGGAAAGACACAGAGGTTAAATAAGTCTGATATACCAAATATTCTAATCATGCAATGTATACTGCCATCATTCTCTGAACTGACTTGTAAACTTGAACTTGATTTAATCCTCAGATTAAACAGCCAGGAGAAACTGGTAGCAGAACAAGGTTATGGTGCTCTGAAACAAAATCCCTGTGGAGTCTTCTGGTGAAAGGCAGACAAATCCTCAACGATGGCAGCCTGCAACATTCCAGTCTCGAAAGGGTTAAGGTGCAGGTAGTAGCAAGTGCATTGATGGAAGAGGGATGGCCCCCAGTTGTGTGGAGGGCTGCAGGCTTTGGTTACACACAGGCTTCACTGCCCTCCTTTTACGTCAGCACCAGCTTCACAGCCTTGCCAGCTGGCTCCTTTCCCTTGTCACGTTAGCCTCTGGTCATTAGGCAAGTTGATGTCACCAAATAGCTCATGCTTTACTGATTATTTATGCTTTGGTGTGTTTATGTGATTATTTAAAGGCCAAAAAAAAACCCAAAAGATGAAATAAAAAGTGAACTGAGGAAACTTCCTAACCCTTCATCCCAAACCCTTGTGCTGAAGGCAGTTGTGTGAGAGAGGAGAGGAAAGAAAACAAACAGAGGAAATATTCCTCTGTAAAACTGAGCTATTGAGCTGGGCTAGGCTTTGTGTAGAGTTTGAGCCCAAAGATGTATTTATTCTCCTGTTTAAAATCCAGAGGGCTTAGAGGGTATTTGTTCGTGATGAAGGAGGATGTGAGGCAATGTGGCTCACACAGGCACTCATGTGAGGCTCACTGAAAACTGCATTCAAAGTGCCAGATGTATGGCAGTGAGGAAGAGAAGATGCAGCACAGTGGTTTTCCCTTTCATACTGAAATGATGAACTCCCTTTTTTTTTTCCCTCCCCCCTCCTTTTGATCATTCCCACAGGTTTGCAGAGTTGTGCCTTTCACTGAAAGGAAATAGTGTCTGGAGTTGGCAGAGTTCCCCACAGCAGTTCCAAGGTCAGTCCTGAGGAGACCTAACTCAAAATATCCATCTACACTTGCAGCTATTCTAAGGCTCTCCCTGCTTCTTTCATTTCTCCCACCTGGAAGGTGCCTGGCTCTGCCTCCTTTTTCCTAAAGGGAAAAAAAAAATTATGTACATGGTTAGGGCTCTGTGTTCATCCAGGAGGAAATGGCTAAAGTGCCTTTCCCAGCCACGTGTGAGATCTTTTACAGTGTGTAACTGCAGCAATAAACACGAGGCTCCTGCTGCCTATCAGATCTGCTCAGCTTGCTGAGAACAGCGACGAAAACCTGCTGTAACTTCTGACAAAAGCAGAAGCCTTTGCAGTCTGTCAGAGACTCCTGTGAAGGTGGTGGGAGAGCACTGAATCAAGGCACCAAATAGCTCTCTGTCAGCACAACTGCCTCTTGGTAAAGTGTGCTCCCTAGAACTGGGCACCTCCACTCGTTCCTGTTTGAAAAGCTTTGTGATGCTGCCTTTCATGCATGGACATTTTTTCCCACATATGATAGAGGACTAAACTTTCTGCAGTGGTCCCAGCAACATCATCCAACTCATTTTTCCAGCTGCAGACCTGAATTTCCTGGATTTTTCAAAAAGGGATTGGACATGGCACTTGAAGCCATAGTTTAGTAGTCATGAGGTGTTGGGCGACAGGTTGGACTTGATGATCTTTGAGGTCTTTTCCAACCTTATTGATTCTATGATTCTGTGGTTCCTTGGGATGACCAAAGGTTGCACCACTGAGTTTTCCTAGGATTCATCAGGAAAGCCTGCTCACAGCAGTAATGACTACCAGAGCTGCCTAATAATTCATCAGTAATGAGGCTACAAAGAAAACCTGCACTGAGCTTTACATTGCAACCTTTTCTCCAGCTCAGTATCGACATGGGACCTTTAATGTCACACTGCAAGCCTGCACAGCTAATAGGTGGCCTGAGTTAGCTGGTGTTTGTCTCCTGAAAACTCTATTAACACTCTCTATACTTTCCTACTTTCTTCAAATGCTTTAAAAGTGTCATTCAAAGTTCAAGTTTGAGCTGGAAGTCAGCAAGTTTCAGTACTAAAATGTCTCTCAGTAATCAAGCCCAAGGAGGAAAGTTTTCACTGACTTCAGTGGTCAATGCATTCTCTTTCACAGAATCACAGAATCACCAAGGTTGGAAGAGACCTCAAAGATCATAGGATCATAGAACCAATAAGGTTGGAAAAGACCTCAGAGATCATCAAGTCCAACCTGTCACCCAAGACTTCATGCTTACTAGACCATGGCACCAAGTGCCACGTCCAATCCCCTCTTGAACACCTCCAGGGATCTTGACTCCACCACCTCCCTGGGCAGCACATTCCAATGGCTAAGGACTCTCTCAGTGAAGAACTTTCTCCTTGCCTCAAGCCTAAACTTCCCCTGATGCAGCTTGAGACTGTCTCCTCTTGTTCTCTTTCCTCTGAAAACTGCCTGGCTGCTCCAGCTTCTGCTAGAGTCTGAACTACCAACCTTGGCAAACCCAGCAGAGGCAGACATGGTGTGATCCCAAAGTCAGACTGCAACCTGTTCTTCATGAGTAGTCAGGCATATTCGAGATGCATTGCCCTGTGCTTTGCCTCCGTGGCTGCTGTTTGCTTGTGCTCTGGCTCTTTATCCAGCCTTTGGGCATTCTGACAGCTGGGACTCGGAGGAACCCAGAACAGGAGGCTCTTTCCTGAAGTTTTGAGGGGGCAAATTGCTGCTCCAGGAGAGAAGCTATTGCTGAACCAGTCTGCCCTTTGGGAGTTTTCATTTAATTATTAATTGTTGTACTTTTCTCCTGAGAGAAGCAAACTTGGACTTCAAGAAGTTTCTGCAGCAATACTAAATAGTGCCCATCTAGCTGTTTGGTTCTCAGCACAGTGCAGTCTCCTGTTGTAATATTCATACCTCATCATGGCATCCAACTTTCCCTTCCTCCCACATAATTACATCACCTTCCTCAGCAGTATTGCATATACTTTTATAAACCCTGCAGGCAGTGTTAGAAGCAGCCTAAACTTGACTAGGGTGAGATAGAAATGCTAGGCAATATTTTACACTGGCAGCAAAGAAGCCTCAGAGAGGAAAAAATTAGAGCTGAGACACAAATGTGGCCTGTAGGGAGAGGCTTTTAGCAGCGTGTGGGGGAAACATCAGGAAGAAAGAAATCTTCCCTAAAAATCTTTAATACATCTTGAGCATTGCTGTGCTCAGAAGTTTAACCCTTCCTGAAGGCCACGAAGAGGGCAGATAAGTCTAAGGATGTTAACTTTCTGCTGATTTCCCAGTTCAGCACATGGCAACAGATGCCAGGCTCATCTCCTGTGTCTGTGCCTGAGTGTCAGGGGTTAGGGTTGAGCTGGCTTCATAAAAAGCAGGGAGCTTGTCCAAGGCAGCATGTTGTGTATTTGCCACTCATGCCAGATGAAGAGCAAAGTGGCAAGCATCAGAATTGGCTGCTTTGGACTTGCATCCTGCTTTCTGAGGACACAACTAGGCTTCTTGTAAAACACACTCAAGAAGGTGGGAGTCATAGAATCAATAAGGCTGGAAAAGACCTCAAAGATCATCAAGTCCAACCTGTCACCCAAGACCTCATGACTACTAAACCATGGCACCAAGTGCCACATCCAGTCCCCTCTTGAACACCTCCAGGGACGGCGACTCCACCACCTCCCTGGGCAGCACATTCCAGCAGCTAACAACTCTCTCTGGGAAGAACTTTCTCCTCACCTCCAGCCTAAACTTCCCCTGGCAGGGTGTGAGACTGTATTCTCTTGTTCTGGTGCTGGTTGCCTGGGAGAAGAGACCAACCCCCTCCTGGCTACAGCCTCTCTTCAGGCATGGTTTGGAAGTCAAAATCTCAACTCATGCAGCCATGCAGCTTGCAGATAAATGGTTTTCCTGACACTTCAGCTCCTCAGTCATAAGGAACTTCCTCACCCATTTAGCCAGTGGTGAAAATCTCCTGCAAGCAGTGGGTTGGTGTTTCTACCTGCTGGCATACAAAGAATTTCCCAGGGCTCCACTGTGTTTTCTTACTTCACACAATGGTTTGGTCCAAAACCTTTGAAAATGCCTGTGAGAGATGTGTGTAAAGCACCACCAGGCTGGTGGTTATCTTTCAGCTGCAGTCAGAATTAGGCTAATTTCTGCTGTGGCAATGAATCTCCCTGAGCAGCTTATTTTCACTGGAGTATTAATTGCCTGTAAAAGGACAAGACTTGTGTGATTCAATTGCTTGCCCCAGTGGGAACACAATGGTTTAATGGCAAAGCAACAGGCAAATTTAATTTGTCTATTACATTCAAGTAATATTTTTGCCTTCCACATGTTTAACTTAATTTCTTTACCAGCCCAGACTTTTTTTTTTTTTTAATTATTTTTGCTACACTGTTGCCCAATTAAACCTCCAAATATTTCCAATGAAAATTGTCCCTTTGCATTTCCTTGGGAAATGGCTTTTTGTAACTGGATTTCATTTCTGCTGCGCTGCAGAAAGAGGGCTGCAGCGGAGCTTCTGCGCCTCGATACCCTCGCGGAAATGGAGCCAACCTGGTGAAAGCCCCCCCCCCAACCTCAGAAGCTGGGAAGACATGGGGCAGTCACATGCAGGAGCTGAGGGAATTTTTGATCACTTACAGATGTGGAAAGTGCAGCGTTCAGCAGACGACCTTGCGCGTTCGGTCTGTGCACAGCTCCTCGTGGCAGAGGACCACGAGCTCAAGGGCAGGGATCATGGCACAGACACTGTGACTTTGTTCCAAACCGCAGGAGAAAACCTCTGTGACATACTCAGGACCCTTTTTCTCCCCCTTTATTTCATTATTATTTTTTTTTTACTGACAGCTTTTACTTAAATTTGCTGAAGAACAAAGGTGAAGACTTACTGAACCCAGCTCAAGCCAGATGGAAATCGCCAGGCAGGGAGGCTTGCCCACTGCCTCGCTCCAAATTAGCAAATGGAAAAACGTTCCACCATCAGGCTTTTGTGCTAAAAATAGCTGCTCCCAGCAGCTCATCTCTATGTTAATTTTAAAAAACACCGCATTTTTCACACTTTTAAACCCCAGCCCTGGTTTGAAAGGTGGCAAATCTCTTTCATTACTGAACGTGTCACATGTGATTCAGCTCACTTTGCACGTTTCGGCGATGACGTCTGCAACCTCAGCTCTCAGAGGGCTCTCGGGGGTTCATTTGTGTCAGTCATTCAAATAAATCAGACCTCCAAATGGATGGAAGTGTGGAGTGAAAAGAAGCAAGGACATCCTTTCCTGGGTTGCATCAAGAGAAGCATAGCCAGCAGGGCCAGGGAGGTGATTCTGCCCCTCTACTCCGCTCTGGTGAGACCCCGCCTGGAGTACTGTGTCCCGTTCTGGAGCCTCTATTACAGGAAGGATCTGGAGGTGATGGAAGGTGTCCAGAGAAGGGCCACGAGGATGAGCAGAGGGCTGGGGCTGCTCTCCTATGAGGACAGACTGAGGGAGGTGGGGCTGTTCAGTCTGGAGAAGAGAAGGCTCTGAGAAGACCTTCTTGTGACCTTCCAGTATCTGAAGGGGGCTACAAGAAAGCTGGGGAGGGACTTTTTAGGGTGTCAGGGAGTGATAGGACTTGGGAGGGATGGAGCAAAACTAGAAATGGGTAGATTCAGATTGAAAGTTAGGAGGAAATTCTTCCCCATGAGGGTGGTGGGACACTGGCACAGGTTGCCCAGGGAGGTGGTGGAAGCCTCATCCCTGGAGGTTTTTGCAGCCAGGCTGGAGGTGGCTGTGAGCAACCTGCTGTAGTGTGAGGTGTCTCTGTCCATTGCAAGGGGGTTGGAACTGGATGATCCTTGAGGTCCCTTCCAACCCTAACAATTCTCTGATTCTATGATCAGAATAAGGAAAATATTGGCTATATCAATGAGTTCTAGGGCTAGGTCCTGGGCAACCAGTTTGTGCTGCTCAAGTATTGGTTTACAGAGCTGAAAATCTAAGAAAAGCCCCCCCCCCCATTTTCATTTGCTTCTCTAAATAATGAATCCAAATGAATTGCAATAGCAATAACTGCTTTATCTCAAGGATCACTTCCCTTTGGAAAACATGAACAGTCACAGCTTGCCATCACCGGGACTTAATACGAAGTTCAAGAGACCAACCCAACAGCTGTCCTCCACTCAGCTCTGGTGAGACCCCACCTGGAGTACTGCATCCAGTTCTGGAGCCCCTATTACAAGAGGGATCTGGAGGTGCTGGAGCGTGTCCAGAGAAGGGCCACGAGGATGAGCAGAGGGCTGGAGCACCTCTCCTGTGAGGACAGACTGAAGGAGTTGGGGCTGTTCAGGCTGGAGAAGAGAAGGCTCCCAGGTGACCTCATTGTGGCCTTCCAGTATCTGAAGGGGGCTACAAGAAGGCTGGGGAGGGACTTTTCAGACTATCAGGGAGTGATAGGACTAGGGGGAATGGGATGAAGCTGGAGGTGGGGAGATTCAGGCTGGACATGAGGAGGAAGTTCTTCACCATGAGAGTGGTGAAGGCCTGGAATGGGTTGTCCAGGGAGGTGGTTGAGGCCCCATCCCTTGAAGTGTTTAAGCCCAGGCTGGATGAGGCTCTGGCCAGCCTGATCTAGGGTAGAGTGTCCCTGCCCATGGCAGGGGGGTTGGAACTAGAAGATCCTTGTGGTCCCTTCCAACCCTAACAAACTATGAAACTATGAAAGTGAGTGCTGGTACCACGTCCTTTCAGCTGGGCAGATTTGGACATCTAATTTTGAGAGGTGTGAAGCTCAGCCTGCTTTGTTCCCTTGCTTTCCCAACCACTATATTTAGGAAAAGAGACATGCTGGATTAACCCTTTTGTTTCCATGGCTTGCGCCTCGATACCGCTCAGCACTGACATTTCAGCTGCCATTTTGACTTTAGAACACTTCCCCCCATTAACTCTTTAGAAAACACTCACTTTCTGCCAGAGGAAAGCACACTTCAAGGTCAGAAGCACACAAACAAACCCAGTCAGGGTTGAAATCCCCCCATCACTCTCTCCTTGCTCCTGACAGCATTAAGCAAGGGACAAAAAGGCAAGTGTTAATAATGGAGTGTCAGCCTGGATATTTGTCACTAATGTTGAATGTCCTTGCTCTTGTGTGTGCTTTTATCACTGCCCTTATGTTCTTTTAAAACTTTCTCTAGGACAAAAAAAAAATCTATAGGAGAAAACCAGCACCAAGTCAGCTAAAATGGGAGATACCTTCCACTAGAAAATATGCAAATGGTGCAATTAGTGTGTCTGGTGCAATTAGTGTGTCCAGTGCAACAGTGTGTCCAGTTCTGGGCCCCTCAATTTAAGAAGGACATTGAGACTCTTGAATGTGTCCAGAGAAGGGCAATGAGGCTGGGGAGAGGCATTGAGCACAGCCCTGTGAGGAGAGGCTGAGGGAGCTGGGGTTGCTTAGCCTGGAGAAGAGGAGGCTCAGGGCAGACCTCATTGCTGTCTACAACTCCCTGAAGGGAGGTTGTAACCAGGAGGGGGTTGGTCTCTTCTCCCAGGCACCCAGCACCAGAACAAGAGGACACAGTCTCAAGCTGTGCCAGGGAAGGTTTAGGCTGGAGGCGAGGAGAAAGTTCTTCACCGAGAGAGTGATTTGCCATTGGAATGTGCTGCCCAGGGAGGTGGTGCAGTCCCCATCCCTGGAGGTGTTCAAGAGGGGATTGGACGGTGCACTTGGTGCCATGGTTTAGTAGTTATGAGGTCTGTGGTGACAGGTTGGACTTGATGATCTTTGAGGTCTCTTCCAACCTTGGTGATACTGTGATCTTTGAGGTCTTTTCCAACCTTGTTGATTCTATGATTCTATTCTATGATGATATTCTGAGCCACTGTGAGGGCTCTGAGGATTTCTTCTGATCTTGAATCAAGCCCCATGGTTGTATTCATCCATCCTCGCTGCAACCCCCCTATTGTTGGACTGTTTCTTTAGAGGGGTGACACAAAAAGTATGTTACCAAGGGTAAAAAAAGATCTAGGGATGTTTTCCTAGATGCCCTCAGGGATGCTGGACCACTACATGTTTCCATGTTCCCTACCACTTTTCCTGCAGGTCAGAAGAGCTGGTCCCACAGTGTTCAGTGCACTCCCACTGACAGGTTGTTTAATCTGCTGTTGGATGTCCATCTCCAATATTTTGCCATCAAATTAACAAAAAGGAAATGGCATATGACTAAGAAGCAGTAGTGGGGCTGAGCCAGTGCCATCATTAGCAAGGTGATCTCATCCCTGACCAAGTCACGTCATGGAACTAGTCACCCCGTTTGTAACTTACAGCAACCCTCAGGTTCTGCCTGCTGAGGTGTCCCAGGAGTGCCAAGAGGTTTAGGTTGGCTTGTCTGAGAGTCACAAACTCAGGTCAGTTCCTTCCCTCCCCTATGACAAGCCACTCGTGCCACAGCCCCGTCTCACCGCTGTGTCATTCTCAGTCCGGATGAAATCCACTGCCCAGAGAGGGTGGGCAGCCCAGCTGGCACCCTGGGAGTTGGACTACATCATCTTTAAAGGTCCCTTCCAACCCAAACCATTCCATGATTTTATGATGCTATGCTAGTAGGAGTCAAGTAAATCAGGCTCTTCTGCTGATCCTCTTAGGTATGGTCCCAAAGGAAGGAGAGTATCCAGAGCTGCCTTGCATCCTCCTCATCCTGTTGGGGTTGTCTACAAAGCATTCATGTTACAACAGAACCAGCCTCAGCCACAAAGAGAAACTGCTAATGCAGCCTGACTGAAGATTCACTGTGTGAAGTATCAGCATGATATGTCATGCTCCACATATCACTGTCCCATCTCAGGTCTGGCAGAGATTTGGGGCTTCGAGCTGCTACTACCACTGCAGCTTTGCTGAGCTTTTTATTTGGCCATGGGTTTTGTTTGTTTGTCTCTTTATTTCTGCATGTTTGCACTGGCAGATTGTGTTTGTTTATTGCTTGCAGCGTCCTTCTCCAGTCTGTGTCCATCAGGTTAACAGAAATACATTGACCTATGAATAATACAAAGCATAAACATAACCCCCCCAACATTTTCCTTAACATTCAGAAGACAGAAGTTTGGTTTTTAAGCTGCAGTAGGCTTTAGAACTGTGAGATGGTCACTGCAGTCTGTAATGCACTGTAGTCTAATATGACAGCTGGAAAACTGTCTGTGGTGAGATGAGCCTACAGGAAAAGAGCAAGTGCCCAGTTCTGGAACAAGCCTGTGCAGTCTGGATGCAAAATGGCCCAAAGATAAACACAGACACGGACTCTGCTTTGCATGGGGGTTGAAAGCTCCTTATCAAAACATCTCAGCTCGTGCTCTGGTCCCACCCTTTCTGTCCTGCTCTGGCAGGGGGGTTGGACTAGATGATCTTTCAAGGTCCCTTCCAGCCCATGAAGTTCTGTGATTCTGCCCAGGGAGGTGGTGGAGTTGCCATCCCTGGAGGTGTTCAAGAGGGGATTGGACGTGGCACTTGGTGCCATGGTCTAGTAGGCATGAGGTCTTGGGTGATAGGTTGGACCTTGTTGATGCTATGATTCTATGATTCTATTCTACTCTACTCTGTGATCTGAGGAAGTTGTCTGTCACCAGGAATCCCCAAGATGTGGTCATGGAGCTCTCCCACCACGAGTGCCAGCTGCATGTTGGAGAGACATGGGAGGAACTATGAGGAATCCTGTGCATGTGGATGGGCATGATATGGATCCCAGCAAGCTTTGTCCTATAGGAGCATCATCAACCAGTGCAGGGGAGATGCTGATGTGGGTACCAATCTCTGCAGGAGCTTCTTAAAAGATAACTGAAAGAGTTGAGAAGAATGGGGGGAGGAAAATAAAAATCATTGGGCATGATTCCTTATTCCTGTTGGGGCCAAATCCTGATGATTGCTACAATTTTGGAGTCAGAGATGGGAGGAGATGATTTGGGCTGTTAGTATTTCCAAGACAATTTGCAGTTGCTGCAGCTAAATGGCTGAACAGGAGGCATTTTCTCAAAGATATTGGCATTTTGTTTACACAGATGTTTGCTCTTCTGACCCAGTCATGGAAGTACTTCTGTTCAGCAACTTCTAAGACTATAAGAGAGGAGAGGAATAAAATTGAACCAGCAAAACCTGTTCTTTGGTTAGCCATTTTAAACCCCCAAAGCTTCAGCCTTGAAAGCCATTCTTGTGCTGCTAGAGCTTTATAACCTCAAACTCCTGCTCAAAAGGAGAGACTTTCTCCTTGTTTCATCTTACTTCAGCATTCAATTACTACAGCAAATCAATTTTCACATCAAAGGCATTTTAGCAACCTCAGGCTCTCTTCTTCTCCAGGTTGCAGTCACATGGTTTGTGTTTTATTTTTTTAAGCTGTCCTGGCTTGGAGATAAGCTACTTTCACATTGGTTTGCCATGCTTGGCCCTCTCTTTTAATCCTGGATATTTGTTTTTGCTTTAGCAGCATATCAACAACAGGAGATCCTGCTGTTTTCCGTGCATAGAATCAACCAGGTTGGAAAAGACCTCAGAGACCAAGTCCAACCTACTACCTAACCTAAACCATTGCTCCAAGTGCCTTGTTCAATCCCCTCTTGAATACCTCCAGAGACAGCGACTCTACCACCTCCCTGGGCAGCACATTCCAACAGCTAACAACTCTCTCTGTGAAGAACTTTCTCCTCATCTCCAGCCTTAACTTCCCTTGGTGCAGCTTGAGACTGTGTCCTCTTGTTCTGGTGATGGTTGCCTGGGAGAAGAGACCAACCCCCACCTGGCTATAACCTCCCTTCAGGTAGCTGTAGAGACAGCAATAAGGTCTCCCCTGAGCCTCCTCTTCTCCAGGCTAAACACCTCCAGCTCCCTCAACCTTACACCACAAAGCCTCTCAGATGCAGAGCATTGTAGCCAGCAAAGCAATTAGAAGCAGCAGCACTGAGTGTCCACACCACATGCTATCTGAAGAGCTTGTGCAGGACAATCCAGCCCATTACCTATGATTTTACTATCACTTCAGATGACAGTTCAGATGATAGATCATTTAGATCTCTTTTTTGTGCTGGTATTTTGATTTTAAAAACCTTGGCTGTCCAGTACTTATGATTTCACTATTGTTTCAGACCATTTAGATCTGTTTCTCAGTTTTATATGCTGGTGTTATGGGTTTTATAGCCTTGGCAGTTAAAAAGACTGCCAACCACACAAGAAAGTTCTTCACAGAAAGAGTAATTTGCCATTGGAATGTGCTGCCCAGGGAGGTGGTGGAGTCACCGTCCCTGGAGGTGTTCAAGAGGGGATTGGATGTGGCACTTGGAGCCATGGTTTAGTTGTCAGGAGGTGTTAGGTGATAGGTAATAGGTTGGGCTTGATGATCTCTGAGGTCTTTTCCAACCTGGCTGATTCTATGATTCTAAGCTTTGCCTTTTTTTCTGTTGCATCAAGAGTAGTCCAGGTGCAGTCCAGGTGCACTTGTGATTTTTGTGATAGCATTGTTTATGTTTCTTGTAAGAACAGACCTCTTCTCTTCTCTTCTCTTCTCTTCTCTTCTCTTCTCTTCTCTTCTCTTCTCTTCTCTTCTCTTCTCTTCTCTTCTCTTCTCTTCTCTTCTCTTCTCTTCTCTTCTCTTCTCTTCTCTTCTCTTCTCTTCTCTTCTCTTCTCTTCTCTTCTCTTCCACCTGCAAGTGTGGTTTTGGATGAACCATAGACTGGTTGGGGTTGGAAGGGACCTTTAAAGCTTATCTAGTTCAACCTCCTGCAACTAGAGCAGATTGCTCAGAGCCCCATACAACCTGACCCTGAATAGTTCCAGGGGTGGAGCATCTACCACCTATCTCCTAACAGCATCTGTGGCTGCAGGCTCACATGGAAGCTAGAAGGCTGAAGTGTTTCACCCCCATGATTTCTGCTTCTTTGGGGCTGTTTCTGTAAGAGGTTTTCTAAAGTAAACTGACAATGACAGTGTCAGGGTGGCAGCTGTCAGAGAGGGTCTTGTTGGGCATGTTGAGTAAGTTAGCCCAGCAGGTGGCCCAGTTTAATCCACAAGAAGCTGCACCAGCATCACTCAGCTGCTTCCTTAGCTGCCCAATTTCCTGTTGACTTCAGTCAAATCTTGTGGGCAAGGTGCACAGTGCAGTTCACCTCAGCCAGGCTGGATCTGTGCTCTGAAGCTTAGGACCTTTGAGAGATTCCCACTATTAGCAGCGACAGAAACCAAGGGACAATGGAGAGCTGAAATGAGGTGCTGTCTGACAGACAGCAATTAGCTGAAAATGGAACTTCTTTGCTTGGCTTCTCTTCCTTTACTCTCACAATACAGGTCATGCATTTTTCATGAGGAGCAAACGTCTGCGCAGATAAACGTCTGCAGAGAGAGCCACTGGGCTGCAAGAACCCATTTTGAGCTGAGATGTGAGTACCCTTCCTGAAGCTGCTGAGTGTAATACATTATTGTAATGGTCTAGAAGTCACATAATGGAATTTGTATTGCATCCTGCTTCTCTAAGGATACACCAACCTCTTGACTCAAATGAAAAGACAGAATAGCAGATGAAGAGCAGAGAAAGGCATTTCTCATTCATTTTCATCCTTTGGCTGATGCTTCCAAAATTGCATCAAACTTCACTTCTTACCATATTAGTAATATATTTCTGTTCCATGTTCCTGGAATGGAACAATGAAGAGAAAAGCAAGTGGCTTTGAATGTCGAGGTTGAGCTCAGAAGCTTTATTGACTTCTACTCCTCATGCCAATCTCCTGCCCATTTACTTGGAAGTTGAATAGAATAGAATTAACCAGATTGGAAAAGACCTCTGAGATCATTGAGTCCAACCTATCACCCAACACCATCTGATCAACTAAACCATGGCACCAAGTGCCCCATCCAGTTTCTTCCTGAACACCTCCAGTGATGGTGACTCCAGCACCTCCCTGGACAGCCCATTCCAATGGTCAATCACTCAGCACTGGTTAGGCCACACCTTGAGTCCTGTGTCCAGTTCTGGGCCCAACAGTTTAGGAAAGATGTTGACTTGCTGGAAGGTGTCCAGAGAAGGGCAACAAAGCTGGGGAGGGGTTTGGAAGCACAGCCCTGTGAGGAGAGGCTGAGGTTGCTTAGCCTGGAGAAGAGGAGGCTCAGGGCAGACCTTATTGCTGTCTACAACTCCCTGAAGGGAGGTTATAGCCAGGTGGGGGTTGGTCTCTTCTCCCGGCAACCAGCACCAGAACAAGAGGACACAGTCTCAAGCTGCACCAGGGGAGGTTTGGGCTGGATGTTAGGAAGAAGTTCTTCACAGAAAGAGTGTTCAAACAAACGATTGTGATTTTTAGTGTAGCACAAAGTATTCTTATCATAGGTTGATAGATTCAGAGAATGGTTTAGGTTGGATGGGACCTTAATGATTGTCTAGTTCCAACACCTCTGCCATGTGCAGAGCATCCCAGGTTTCAGCAGAGCTTCAGAACTATACCATCAAGGCCTGTAGGTGTGCATGCAGGTGTGTATGTGACATGGAGATACACAAATCAGGAGATGTAAGCTTACATATAAGTTTCACTTCACTAAAAGTTAATGAAAAATTAATAAAGAAAACCTAAATAAAGTGAACATTTAAATATAAATGAAAGGTAAAACTTAAATATAAGGGCATGTGGTGAGAGGGCAAGGGGCAATGGTTTTAAACTACAGCAAGGGAGATTTAGATTGGGCATCAGGAAGAAGTTCTTTGTTCTGAGGGATGGTGAGAGACTGAAACAGGTTACCCAGAGTTGTGGGTGCTTCATTCCTGGAAATGTTTAAGGCCAGGCTGGAGGAGACTTTAAACAAACTGATCTAGTAGGAGGTGCTCTTGCCCATGGCAGGGAGTTGGATCTGGATGATCCTGAAGGTCCCTTCCAACCCCAACCACTCTGTGATTCTCTGATATTGCACTAAGAGAATTCACATTATTTGGAGACAGAATGCATTAATTATTATTGCAGCGTTGCTGATTCTGTTGCCTCCAAAAGCCTCCAGCAGAGACAACTGTGAGCAGGAGCAAATAAATACCAGTGTGATCCACAACAGCTCATTTTATGAGCAAAGAATAAAGTGAAGGCAAAACACTGCCCAAGTGCAGCAGCCATGAATAGCACTGAATGGCGAGTTTGCTAAGACTAACATCCAAAGCTCTTGAGAAGTTACCACGCTCACTGACACAGGCACACAGCTCTTGTGAACTGCTTTTGTTTGGCCTTTAGTGTGCTGCTTCCAGGCTCTGGAAGTCACATTGAAATGAAAGTGATTTCAGCCTGCTGCAGTAGCAGCCCCAGCACGTTTTAATGTCTTGTCCTATTTGGCCCTCTCACTATGTCTCCTTGCACAAACAACCCTAAAATATGATTAGTTAAGAACAACAAGCTGCTTAGTCTCTCTTAATGACATTACATGTTTCCACTCCTTGGCACTGATTTTATTAAGTCTTTGTGGAGGACCTGAGCCCTCTGACTAAAACAGGCTGGGAAGGTGCTTCTCACGCTCTCCTGTGTTTGAGCCACCTTCCTAACAGGAAAAACAGAGTAGGAGGAAAAAAAATGGGAAGCTTGGGGAGGACAAGGGACCCATTTGGTGTCAGATCTGTCAGTGCAGTGAAATCCTGTCGCTGAAGTCAGTGACCTTCTGCATGGGCTGATTTTTAGGCCCATTTTGATCTCATCTTTGGCTGGAGATTAGGAAGAAATTCTTTACAGTGAGGATGGGGAGATACTGGAACAGGTTGCCCAGGGAGGTCGTGGATGCTCCCTCCCTGAGGTGTTCAAGAGCAGGCTGGATAAGGCTTTGAGCGACCTGGGCTGGCAGGAGGTGTTTCTGCCCACGGCAGGGGCGTTGGAACTGGATGATTTTAAGGTCACTTCCAATCTAAACCATTCTAGGAATTCAGCTAAAACAGACCTGCTTTGGTCTGCTTTATCCAGCTCACCTTTGCTGCTCCAACCACTTTCTCCACGGTCTCCATGCTCTGCAAGCCCTTTTGTGCAGCCGCAGTAATTCTTTCCCCGGACGCATTTCCTTCCACTGCAATTTGCTGCAAGCTGCCTGGCAATAATTGGGTACAAAATAATATCAGTCCCATAAGGAGTCTGTGCAAAAGTGTAAGGCAGCAAAATGATTGGACACTTGCAGTATTTAAACTACAAAAGACACGACCCTACTAATTGACTCGAGATGTGGAAAGAACAAAAAAAGAGCCACTTGAAAATGATCTTTGTCCTCCCCCCTCTTCTTCTTCACTGTTTAGAGATACACATCTTTCCACACTCCTGAGCTGTTCTTTCATCCAGGACTGACTAAACACAGCATGATTAGCTCCTTTTTAGCTCACAGGATACGTAGCTGGCAGCCTTTCAGAGGAAAGAAAATAATGAGCAACTCGGCCCTTCCGAAATTAACCGGAGAGAACAGAACACAGCTTGCAGGTGCTGTCGAGATGGAAAGAGTGAGGTTTCCAAATGCTCATTTGGGCTTTGCTATTGATATGAGATTGATTAATTAGGCTCTTCAGTGCCATGGCTTTTTGTCAGAGTGTTTCACAAGACACTAGACTACCTTGCTTCCTCCTACTGAAGTTTTTTGTTGTGACAGAGCTATTGAAAATAAACAACCTGTGTACTACCACTGAGGCACTTACAATGTAAGGATGAAGTTCTGTCCTCACTCACTTTGGTGCCATGGTTTTGATCCTTATCCTGCTGTTCAGCATGTTTTCTTTCAAGATTACTTTAAGAGAGAGCTGCAGTGGCTGGGATTTCATGGCATGTTAGATCTCCTTGTATCTATTAAACCTCAAAATGCTGCACCACCCAAAGAGGTGGAAGAAGCCTCACCCCTGGAAGTTTTTAAGGCTAGGCTGGATGCGGCTCTGGGCAACTTAGTATCATAGTGTCAGTCAGGGTTGGAAGGCACCACAAGGATCATCCAGTTCCAACCCCCCTGCCATGGGCAGGGACACCCTGCACTAGATCAGGCTGGCCAAAGCCTCATCCAGCCTGGTCTTAAACACCTCCAGGGATGGGGCCTCAACCACCTCCCTGGACAACCCATTCCAGGGCTTCACCACTCTCATGGGGAAGAACTTCCTCCTCACATCCAGCCTGAATCTCCCCACCTTCAGCTTCATTCCATTCCCCCTAGTCCTATCACTACCTGATAGCCTGAGAAGTCCCTCCCCAAGCCTTCCTCTAGGCCCCCTTCAGATCTAGTGGAAACTTGATCTAGTGGAAAGTGTCCCTTCCCCTGGCAGGGGAGTTGGAACTGGATGATCCTCGAGGGTCCTTCCAACCCTGACAATAGTATGGTTCTGTGGTCTGATATTGCATGGAGTCTTTTAGCTTCAGACTGAGGTGTGTCTGCTTTCAGGTTTCACACACACTTGTTAAAGAGCAGAATTAGGCCAGGAGCATTTATTTCTTTGGACAGAGTTCCTGTAATAAGTATTCAAAGTACTGTGGGACACAGTAAACACAGAATCACAGAATCACCACGGTTGGAAGAGACCTCAAAGATCATCAAGTCCAACCTGTCACCACAGACCTCATGACCAAGTGCCACGTCCAATCCCCTCTTGAACACCTCCAGTGATGGTGACTCCACCACCTCCCTGGGCAGCACCTTCCAATAGCTAACAGAAACTTTCTTTATAGCTCCAGATTTGAATAAAACAGCAGGAATGAGGGGATGCAAATGTTCTTTCTGAATGTTAATTGGGAGTAATTGATCGGTAATTAATCAAGATGAAGAGTAATTGCAGTGGCTCAGGTTGTGAACACAAACCAGCTTTATTCTAGGTGCTTGGTACATGGCCTTCAACTGGCTTCTTAATCTGAGTAATGTGGCCACTTGGCTATTTTTGGTAGAGAGGGGGAGCTCTTCGAAGCAGAGCTTATATTGTTAATACACCTGAATCATCTTCCTCACCACACACTCAATATGCTCCCTTCTGGCCTGAAAACCACTAGTAGAAGTATAATTGTCAGAGTTCTTCCACCCTTAGGTTTAGAGAGGTTAAAGGCATGTCAGAGTCACACACTGTTCCCATGGCAACTTTGTCTTTTGGCATTGATGCTCCCAGGCAAATGACAACACTGGTGAATGCTTGAAGAGCAGCAATTCAACTGTCTGTTCAAAATACTTCTCAAATCCTGCTGTTGCTTAAGGGAGGAACAAAAATAATTAATAAAATGCCTTTATTAATAATACTAATAATGTTCTGACTCATGCACATTGTCTTTAATTCAATTTTTAAGTGACTTGACATTGGTTTAACTGCATGTTGGGATTAATTTAGGACTGGGCACTATTATTGCATCTGATCTGATCTGATAGAGACCAGAAGGGTGGTGTTTGGTTTTCTTTTTCAAGGGGAGGATTTTGGGGTTTGTTTTCTTTGGCTTTTGGTATTTAAAATTACTGAAGTGATGTTTTACATGTGGGAACTGAAGTTGGGCATAGGCTGTTCTGCTGCTAGCCTTCAGCAGCCTGTTTGAGAATGGACGAGAATCATAGAGCCATAGAATGGTTTTGATTCAACCAGGGTCCCATCTCTGGAGGTGTTCAGAAAAGGGATTGGATGTGGCACTTGAAGCCATGGTTTAGTTAGTGATGAGGTGTTGGGTGATAGGTTGGATTTGATGATCTCTGAGGTCTTTTCCAACCTTATTGATTCTATGATTAACCCAGCACTGCCAGGTCACCACTTAAGCATGTCCCTCAGCACCACAGCTACAGGGCTTTTCAAGCCCTCCAGGGATAGTGACCCAACCACTTCCCTGGGCAGCCTCTTGCAGGGCTTCTCCTAGCACACACACACACACACATGTGTCTGTACAAAGCCACTGCAATAATGCAGCCTCTGGGCAAAGGTGATGCTGAACCCAACACTCACACTGATTAGCAATACTTCTGTGAAGTAAACAAACACCTCCAAAGGACCAGCCCCAGAGCCATTCGTTCCACTTGTACCAATGGTGAAGTCACCTTTCTGAGGCGTCTAACTTGGAGAGAGATGATAACATTTCTGGCAGGTAGATTAAATGTCAAGGATCTTTGTTAGCCAGCTGGGATCCTACAGTCCCACATGGTGTGGCATTTCTGCACTGCTCTGCTGCAAGGCACTCTTGTCACCCTTGACTAGGAACAGATCCAGCTGAGGTCTGGAAGTTCTGGCACCTGTTCTGCTAGAAATCAGTGGTGAGGAAGAGAAACAGAAGCTCTGTATCAGGAGTAAGTTTCCCTCCTTTGAATTGGAATCATTAGGAAGGTAAGAAGAGTTAAAACACATTTGTTCATAGAATCATTTAGGTGAGGAATAGAAACAGAAGCTCTGTATCAGGAGTACAGTTTCCCTCCTTTGAATTGGAATCATTAGGAAGGTAAGAAGAGTTAAAACACATATGTTCATAGAATCATTTAGGTGGGAAAAGACCTTTAAGTTCATCAAGTTCAGCCATTAATCCAGGACTGCCAAATCCACCACTGAACCATGTAATTTTATAAAGCTAGGCAGTGCCCACTGAGATGTTGGATTAGATATTAGGAAGAAATTCTGTACAGTGAAGGTGCTGAGACAGTGGAATGGGCTGCCCAGGATGCCCTCTCCCTGGAAGTGTTCAAGGTCAGGTGGGATGGGGCCTTGAGCAACATGGGCTAGTAGGAGGTGCTCCTGCCCATGGCAGGGGAGCTGGAACTGGATGATCTTTAAGGTCTCTTGAAATCCAAACCACTCTGTGATTCTATGATTCTGATTGTATGATTCTCTGTGCTTGCTCCCAGGTTTCACATATAGTTATTGTCCCACACATGACTGGTGATGGTCACAAATTTTAGCTCTTGGCTATTCATAGAGCTCATGGCTCATTTCTGTCTAGCAGAGGGATAAATACCCTCTGCACTTTAACATGTTCATGGAATACTTTAGTGACCACTGCTACATGCTGCTTGCTGGAGACACAGGTGTCCAAAAATCCTGACTTTGTAGTCATTTTACTTGAGGAAGTGCACAGGGTTTCCAAATCCAAAGAGCTTGGTTTAGATTCTATTTTACAGAAAGACTCTGCTAGCAGCTTGCCTAGGCAGAGACATGAAGGAAAAATAAACCAATATGACTAAAGCAGTGAAATGCAACTGTTTGAGACCCTAGAATAAAAGCAAACACCACCCCCACCCCCCCCACAAACCAAACAAACATCTTTACCACACAGTGACTGAATTCTTCTGTTACAATAGTTTTCACTGCCACCATTTTCTGCATACAAATCCAACTCAGGTTTCTCCTGCTAAAGGTTTGTGGCATTTTCTAATCACTGTTCAAATTCTTGTGCAAACTTCTGCGTTAGAGTTTGGGCAGGAAGCAATCAAGGAGAGCTGAAATGGTGAGAGATTGGCCTCACTGCAGCTGAGTGGACAATTGCATCAGCAGGGCAATCTCTCCTGATTGAAGAAAAAAAGATGAGAGGTCAATCAAGCACCAAGGCAAAAGGAAGGCATCACAAACCCAAAAATGTAATTCCAAACCCAAAATGTTAATGCCAAACCCACTGATATATCTCTGACTCCCTGGAGGTGTTCAAGAAGGGATTGGACATGGCACTTGGTGCCATGGTTTAGTCATGGGGTCTGTGGTGATAGCTTGGACTTGATGATCTTTGAGGTCTCTTCCAGCCCTGGTGATTCTGTGATTCTGTAATTCTGAGAGGGGAAAGTCATCCACGGGGAGCACTCATGGCAGCTTGAAAATGATGACAAAAGGGAATGAAAGTACAAAGGGAGCCTCTGTTCCTGCCTGCGCCATGAAGCTGCCCACCCTCACACACACAAACTCCTATCATTAGAATAGAATAGAATAGAATAGAATAGCATAGAATAGAATAGATTAACCAGGTTGGAAAAGACCTTTGAGATCATCCAGTCCAACCTATCGCCCAACACCATCTAATCAACTAAACCATGGCACCAAGCACCCCATCCAGTCTCTTCCTAAACACCTCCAGTGATGGTGACTCCACCACCTCTCTGGGCAGCACATTCCAATGGCCAGTCACTCTCTCTATGAAGAATTTCTTCCTAACATCCAGCCTAAACTTCCCCTGCTGCAGCTTGAGACTGTGTCCTCTTGTTCTGGTGCTGGTTGCCTGGGAGAAGAGACCAACCCCCACCTGGCTACAACCTCCCTTCAGGTAGTTGTAGAGAGCAAGAAGGTCTCCCCTGAGCCTCCTCTTCTCCAGGCTAAGCAACCCCAGCTCCCTCAGCCTCTCCTCACAGGGCTGTGCTCCAGATCCCTCCCCAGCTTTGTTGCCCTTCTCTGGACACCTTCCAGCAACTCAACATCTTTCCTAAACTGAGGAGCCCAGAACTGGACACATTTGAGCCTGGTTCCAAAGCAGGGAACTAATAGTCACTTCTAGGTGGACCATGCCTCTGGTATACTACTGCAATTAGGCTTCTAATGAAATTACAAACAGTCACTATGAAAGTATCTAACACTTCTGGTGTTAAAACGCTTAAGCTTGCCTCTGGTCAGGTTAAACAGGGCTCTGAGCAATCTGCTCTAGTTGAAGATGTCCCTGCTGATTGCAGGGGGTGGACTGGATGACATTCAAGGGTCCTTGCCAACCCAACCCATTCTATGATTCTATTTTCAGGAATATTTTTCTGTGTCCTAGCAAAGGAAAAGAAGTTTTGGGATGCAGATTCCTTGTCTTAATCCATCTCCTCCAGGAGAGTAAATAAGATGAACACAAGCTTCTTTGACTGAACAGGGCATATCTCCTGGCAAGAAGGTTACCATGATTCTTTGGAGGCTAAGTGTGGAAAAAGAGACAGTTAATGGGAGCAAAAAAGGTTAACCATCCCTGAGGACAGCTGCTAAGATGCCCACAGTGACAAATCACTCTTTAGCTCCTGTGGGGATTACAGGAGTAGATTCTGCTTCTTGCAGCTGAAATGGAAGGCCTCAATCCTGACTAGGTGCTCAGATCTACCACCAGACCATGGCTGGGAGCAGAACCCAGCTCAAACCAGGACCATGGGTGGTAGAGCCCCAGGAAGCTGGAGGGCTGTGTTCAGTCCATCTGCCTGCTCACTCTTGCAGCTGCTGCACTCTAGCTCCTTTCTTTCAAGATATATTTCTTGCTCCTTGGGCTCTTAAATCTCTCCACAACTACTTGTGAGCCAGAAAGAAGCCAGAAAGCAATTAATGCCTTACCCAGATCAACATTCAGGCTTTTCATATTAGCTGTCACCAGCCAGCAAATCATAAACCAAGTTTCCAAGGCAGCTTTTGCTGCTGCCCCTCGGCAACCCCCACAGCAGCAGGCCTGAATCAGAGGAGAGCGTCCTGCCGCGTTAACATCTGTGTGAGAAACCATCCCTCCCACTCCCTTCAGTGGGGACACTTCTCTTGTGAGACTTCCTTTGGGCTGCAGCACTGATTTGGTTGTGTTTATCTGCGAGCACACCACGCTCCCCGCAGAGGCAGCAGGGCTGCTGTCAGCTCCCCGTGTCCATACGTGTCCAAACTCATCAGAACATCGAGGCGGTGGCGTCAGGAGAGCTGATGGCATTAGCAGGACCTGCTTTCCAAATCCAGCTTCTACGTAGCAGAGGCTGCCTGAAATAACTCAGGCAGGGTTTATCTTTGCTCTTCTCCCTTCTTGCCATCTGTATCTGTAGCCCCTGCTTCACAAAAGACAAAGCAGCTCCACGCAAGCACTTTGCAGCCTCCCAGGCTGTTAGCACCCCAGGAGACTGTCGGTCCCTGCAGTGTGCACACACAAACGTTGGGAAGCAGAAGGAAGGGGCCTGCACATACCAAGTTCCCAGTGCTGTTCTGTCCCCTTTGCCCGTGGCCCAAGCCACTGGAACTTTCAGGTTCTGCTATCTCAAGGATTTCTCTGAACTGCGTTCTGCATTGGGGGGGCTTGGTCTGGGCCATGCTCACCTCTCCAGATGGGTTGGGTGATTGGTTGGACTTGATGACCTTGGAGGTCTCTTCCAACCTTGTTGATTCTGTGTGACTGTTCCAGCAAACACTTGCCCAGAGGTCTGACTACACAAAACATGATGCAGTGATGCAGTCACCTCTGCTTGTGTGCATGGTTTAAACCAATAACTGCTCCTTAGATATTAGTGATGCTTCTGTTACAGGAGGGCAGATTTAGACTGGATATTATAGAGAAATCGTTTTAAGTAAGGGTGGAGAGACACTGGAACAGGTTGCCCAAGGAGGTTGTGGATGCTTCCTGGAGGTGCTCAGGGCCAGGTTGGATGAGGTCCTGAGCAACCTGGGCTGGTGGGAGGTGTCCCTGCCTATGGCAAGGGGCTGGAACTGGATGACCTTCAATATCCCTTTTCAACCCAAGCCATGTTATGATTCTGACAATAAAGTTCTCTGCTCCTCCTCAGCCATTTCAGTGAGAAGAAACCTGATGAGAAATCAATCAGTACCTTTCATAACAATCTTCCTCATTTCAAGTGACAGGGGAAGGCTAGGGGAGTTCTGCTGAATCCAAGCCTTACATTACAATCTGAAAAGAGAACCAACATGTAAGCCTCCTGTTTCCAGGTAGTTTTCCCTCACTCATAACAAACACTAAAGAAACTGAAACGAGGTTTACAGCACTCTTCAACCCACCACAAGCACAGAAAAGCAAACATTTTATTTACCTTCTCTAAATGATAACCAAAAAAAAAACCCATTGGTGCAGGAAAAAAGTTGAGAGTTTCAGGTTTTCCTGACACGGTTTGAATTCCACCCCAGAACTAGAGTCGTTGCTTGCACCGCCCTGGATTTCTGATGCTCTACTTCCCCTCTGTGGCAGAGTTTGATAGCTCATCAGTCATGCAGCCATACAGCAAGCAATGGAGGAGGTTTGTACTTCTGCTTGTTTTTATGAGGGTGGGGAAGAAGAAGAAGAATTAGGATGATATCAAGAAGTAGTCATCATTTAATTACAGTAATTTGTTTTTATTCCCAGCCCCCACCCGTTTCAAAACTCTTTCTGTCACCATACATTGCACTTCAAGGCAGGTCTTTATCTCCTTATTGCTGAACTTTCAGAGCGCTGAGTGATGGAGAGGAGGCTTTGCACTGCAGGTAGGGTCTTCATCTCCCCCTCCCTTGCACTGCAGGTAGGGTCTTCATCACCCCTGCCTTGCACTGCAGGTAGGGTCTTCATCTCCCCCTGCCTTGCACTGCAGGTAGGGTCTTCATCACCCCCTGCCTTGCACTGCAGGTAGGGTCTTCATCACCCCCTGCCTTGCACTGCAGGTAGGGTCTTCCTTGCACTGCAGGTAGGGTCTTCATCTCCCCCTGCCTTGCACTGCAGGTAGGGTCTTCATCACCCCCTGCCTTGCACTGCAGGTAGGGTCTTCATCTCCCCCTGCCTTGCACTGCAGGTAGGGTCTTCATCACCCCTGCCTTGCACTGCAGGTAGGGTCTTCATCTCCCCCTGCCTTGCACTGCAGGTAGGGTCTTCATCTCCCCCTGCTTGCACCCAGGCATGGGTCTGAAAGGGGCATCCCAGCCATTGTGGGGCTTGTTGATCTTAGCACTGCAGAACCTGGGGTGGTGGCACAGCTGGACCAGTGTGGTGGAACAGCTGCTCAGGGCTCTGTGCTCTGGTGCTGCTGTGTGCAGCAGATATGTCCTCAGCTCTGTGTTGAACATGGAAGTAGAAAAAAAAAGAGGCAGCCCTAGAGAGCCTTTTCCAGGGTCTCTGCTGGAATGTTTAATAGGAGGTCCATCCAGGGGTGCAATTTCCTTTTCACATAAGGAAAGCAGACCTCAGCATCACAGCTCCATGTTTCCCAGGGCAGATAGGCAGAGTCTACAGGGAAAACCTCAGCAGCCCACACACAGAGGCAGGACAAAACTCCATGACTAAACCCACTCCAATTAAGCACAACTCCAAACAGACACATTGGCAACCACTGCCTGCTGATTTGGCCTGGTGAGGTGTTGCATTTTGGTTCACTCAGTGATGCATTTGCCTAAGCTCTATTTCTTTCTTTTAAGTGTAACCCAAAAAAAAAGTGATCTTTTAATTTCATTGCTCTCTGCCTCTGCAGGCTTTTGGGGAGGGCAGGTTGTCTATAATTTATTAAATCACATTATTATTGTTTTTCTTGGCATTAATCTGAAAGTATTTTGTGCCTGCAGATGTGACCATAGCCTGAAATGGGATTATTACTGTATCTTAGGAAACATAATGTGTTGGCATGGCTAATAATGCAAGCAGGCATTCATAACCCAGGAACACAATTAAAACTGGAGCTGCAGCTTTAAGGCTGTTGAGCAGTGAACCTCTGAAATCTCCCTGCCTTTATTAGGGTGATTGATAGGATGGTTCTGTCATTCTAGGGAACATTCCTCAGTGTGTTGCTCTTCTGCATCTTCTGCCTTCACAGAGGGTTTCTTTTGGCCTTCCCTGCCCTAGACATGGTGTTCACAAACAAGATGTGCTGCTGCAGCTGCTCTTGCTCACAATGTTCCTGTCTTGCTTAAGCCCCAATGTGGGAACAGATCTGAGGCAGATGGAGAAGAACATGGAGAAGAATGGATGCTGAACAGGTGGAACAGTATCCTGAGAACCCAGAGTGATTTGTGTTGCCTTTGCACCAGGGAGGCAGCCCCTTGCTCCTGGCTAAAGTTGCTAACTGTTGTGAAAGGGGAGGAGAAAAGGATTGGGTTTTAACACTGTGTGCTGGGAAATGAGACTGAGACACCCTCTTAGTGAAGAAGTTTTTATGGACACCATCTACCACTGCTGATTAAGTGTAACCTTGGTTATCTCTGTACCTATGCTTCAAGCTGCATTTAAACTGCCCTTCTCCATGCTAAACAAGTCCATCCTTAACCTCAGACTTCCCTGGTGATCCAGTGCTCCAGGACCTTCTTAGCAGTCTCCTGCTGGGGACTCTCCAGTTTTTCCACAGGACAAACCTGGGCAAAGTGTTTGGGTATGGTCTTACTGTCACCAAGCACAGTGATAATGTATCTTGATCTCCTGGTCATGACACACTTGAAGTGTTTTGCCTTTGTTGCAATGAGGCAGATACAGGTTTATATGATGGTGCAGAGGAGAAGGGGAAGGCGAAGGCAAAGGAGGAATAGGGGAAGGGGAAGGGGAAGGAGGAATTGGGGAAGGGGAAGGGAAGGGGAAGGAAGGGAAGGGGAAGGGGAAGGGGAAGGGAAGGGGGAAGGGGAGAAGGGGGAAGGAGGAGGAGGAGGAGGAGAAGGAGAAGGAGAAGGAGAAGGAGAAGGAGAAGGAGAAGGAGAAAGAGAAGGAGAAGGAGAAGGAGAAGGAGAAGGAGGAGGGAGGAGGGAGAAGGGAGAAGGAGAAGAAGGAGGAGAAGGAGGAGAAGGAGGAGAGAAAACCCACCCAACCAACCAAAAAAAACCCAAACCAAACCAAAAAACATCTGAACATCATTTTTTTGGGGAGGACACTTCACTTTAGCCCCAAGGTCTCAAAAACAGTCAGTTGCAAGAGTAAGGCTTAACTTCATTGCCAGGACACTGCAATGAGCTTAGCAAAAGCAACACAGGGGTAAATTCATGGCTGCTTTTAAAGCTGCTCTAAAGGAATTTTCTAGATGCAATTTGAAGTTTTCTACCTGAAAACGCAGGCAGGAAAGGATCAATTGTGCTCTGAGCACACAAGAAGAGTCAGTCCCAGACTCCAGGTGTGTATCTGCTAAGAGGCTGCTAATTCCCTGCAATTTAGTCCTTTCGGCTCGAAGTGGAGGACTCTCTGTACTCCTAGATAAATGCACTCCTACCTCTGCTTCTACTGTTTATAGCACAGGAGGAAGGAGCTGAGACTCTTGAAGTTCAGCTAACATCAGCCTAATCCTTTCCCAGTTAATCCTCTCCCAGCACCACTTTCTGCTTACTAGGATGCAGGCAGGAATGGTGAACTGAGAAGAGAGGAAGTGGCAATTTGGAAAGGTTCTGATTTTTCAGATCAGATATAAATTGTTTAATGCCTCACAACAAGAGAGAAATGGAAAACACATTTTGTCTTTAAATCTATTTCCACCATCATAGGAACTGTTCCACAGACTCGTTCCCTTTCCTTTTTATGTGCAAAGCATTTGGAGCCCCCAAGGGCTCTAAGGGAAAACAGAAAGGCAGCATTGTCTCTGAAGTTTCAGATCTCTAACAGCAGTGTTGAAAAAGAGCTCAGAAATGTACCTATTCTACCATCCCCACAAAGAAGGGAAACTCAGAAATGACTCCTGCCAAAACCAATCATACCCCTGAGACAAAACCTGGGACTTCCTTAGTTTTCCTTTCAATTCCTATCCGGAGTTTTCCTTCGAGGGGCTTCTAAGGGTATCCACCCTGGTAGGGTTTCCAAAGCTCTCAAGTATCCCAAGTTCTCACTAGGGACTCTCAACCCCTTCCACTGTAGCAGTCAGCTGAGTGCCACAGTCTAGACTCAAATCAGCCCTCATCATAAAATACTTTTGAGAGTAAAATGCTTTTGACAGTCTTCAAGACATGAAGAAAAAGCTGAGACAGAACTACTGCCCTTTGCCCAAACAGCAAGGGTTTCCCTTAAGAGGGAAGAGAGGCTGAGTCCACCTCAGGTCCTTACCCAGAGGATGATCTGAAATTCCACCTGATGCAATACAGCTTTCTTTGGCTACTGCTCAGAATTACTTAGGGAAGAATGGCTGCAGTGAGGCACTGGGAAGAGGATGGAATCCATCATCTTAAGTGCCTCAGGCCTAAGAGGTTCCATCCACTCCATGACAAGGGCACTGCAATGGTGACACAGGAGAAGCTCAAGTCTCTCTGTCCTCACTGTCTGGGCAGAATATTGCCCAAATCAAGATGCTGAGTCTCTATATTTTAAATTATTAATTGACAAGACAGCTGCTTTAAAGGGTTACTACAACGAGCTAGGAGGGCTGGAAGCCTGTGATGCGTTTAAAGGTGGTTTGGATGTGGTGCTTGGGGATATGGTTCAGGGCTGGACCTTGTAGAGTAGGGTGCTGGGTTGGACTTGGTGATCCTGAGGGTCTTTTGCAACCTGAATGTTTCCGGGAATCTGTGAAATCGTTCTGGCTCTTGGGAGCATTCGTGAAATCAGAGAGCCCTCTACTGGCCTCTGCTTCCCCCTCCACCAAGTTTAGCCTTCGAGATCCAAGTGCTGGTGCTAAATCATTGTGGCAAACCTCGTTTTCTTTGCCTAAATATGTCAATTTAGGGTGCAAAAGCCATCATTACACCCGCAAGAGAAGATTAGACTCTTCTCACAACAGCAAGCAGAGCTGTGAGGTCATTGCACACAAGGGATGCTGCTCTTTCGCTTCTAGCAAAAAGAAATCGACAGTCTTGGCTGGTTTGCATTGTGTTTGTCGTGAGCTCAGTTGGACCTTAATAATGCCCACTCCTGAAGCAGCCTGACATCAGTGCTGGGGAAAAAATACATAAGTAACCAAACCAGGTGCACAAAGAAGCACAAATAGCCATCAGAAAGACAAGAACACAGCCCTGTGAGGAGAGGCTGAGGGAACTGGGGTTGTTCAGCCTGGGGAAGAGGAGGCTCAGGGGAGACCTTATTGCTCTCTACAACTACCTGAAGGGAGGTTGTAGCCAGGAGGGGATTGGTCTCTTCTCCCAGGCAAGCAGCATCAGAACAAGAGGACACAGTCTCAAGCTGTGCCAGGGGAAGTTTAGGCTGGAGGTGAGGAGAAAGTTCTTCCCGGAAAGAGTAATTCGCCATTGGAATGTGCTGCCCAGGGAGGTGGTGGAGTCCCCATCCCTGGAGGTGTTCAAAAAGGGACTGGATGTGGCACTTGAAGCCATGGTTTAGTTAGTGATGAGGTGTTGGGTGATAGGTTGGATGATCTCTGAGGTCTTTTCCAACCTCACTGATTCTATGAGTCTGGGGCCATGGTTTAGTTGATTAGATGGTACTGGGTGATAGGTCGGACTTGATGATCTCAAAGGTCCTTTCCAACCTGGTCCAATTCAATTCAATTCAATTCAATTCAATTCAATTCCTATTCTAATTCTATTCTATTCTAATTCTATTCTATTCCTATTCTATTCTATTCCTATTCTAATTCTATTCCTATTCTAATTCTATTCTCTTCCAAGATAAGAGGAAAACACCCTCCCAGAGCAGTATTTTCAGAGAGTTTATTGTGAGAATTGCTTTCAAGTTTGGCACACAATTGGAAAATGCTAACACAATTTGGTGGGACAGCAGGAAAAATGCAGGAGTGTTGCTGGTCCTCTGGGGAGAGGGGAAAAAAAAACAAACCACCAAAGAAAAGAAGAATAAAAGTGAATTACAAATATGGAACAATCAAAATTGACAACAGTGTTACCTGAAAGTGGGCTCTGTCAGCTACAGGCTATAAAACCACCCCCTGAAACACCCCAAAGCTCAGGACACTGGGATGAGGTTTCCAAGTCCTCTAGTAACAGAGGGAAGCTGCCAAGAGGTGAGTTTAACACAACCCAGGTTGTTTGCTCAACTGGCAGAAGCTGAGCTCCTCAGGACTTAGCTTTATTTACTCTTGGTGTTTTATCTGGCTTGCTTCTGCTCCCGTTGAATTCAGAGGGAGTGCTGCTGGAACTGCAGCAAAATCAGGCCTTTCACAGAGGGCCAGTGGAGCCTCTTTCATAAGCAATGAAGCCCTGCACCCCGAGGAACAGAAATGCTGAATGCTTGTAACATTCTGCTGCTTCCTTCTCCTGCTTTTTAAAGACAGTTGAACTTCTTCCTCCACTTGCATCTTTTCTGCATGCCCAGCACCACCAATCACATCAACCTCTATTTTACTGGTATCTATCATACTTTTGGTAGGATTAGCATCCTAGGCTTTGGTCCCAGACATTATTAGCCTGAGGATAGTTTCCTGCTGCGGCTCTCCCCTTCTGCGAGGGTTTCCACCTTCACTCTCTCATTTTTCTTGTCCATGTGGACTTAAGAAAGGAGCAAAGATCTGGAACAGAAAAATGAGGAACAACAGAGGGAAAAGTGGCTGCTAATTGTTGGCTCCAGAGGGAGCCTGGGAAGGAAGCTGGATGAGCACTTCTGAACCTCTCTCAGAAGAGCTGAAGGAACTGGTGTGACATCTGGAAACCATGATGTATAAGGCTTCAACAGTTGCTTGGTATGTTCTGAGAGTGGCATCTCCTGTCTGTGGGCTAGGAAGACACCCACAGCAGGTGCTAGGACTTCATTGCAAGAGCTACCATACAGAAAGTGCGGTTCCAAAGTCAAGCTGAGTTACCAGTTACACTGCAGGGAGGTGGACACAGCAATTTTATCACTGAGGACAGCAGGGCAGCAAACAAGACTGTGAATGATAGCTTGGCAAAGTCAACTCTTTAGTTGTGTGACAGGGACTAAATCTCTACAACGTAGCACTGAAAAAAGGCTCAGTGTGAGAGAAGTCAATCATCCATCCAGGTTCTCCTTGGTTGGAAGCAGTCTCCCCTTGCCCTCACCCTCTTTGTGCTTGAGAAAGCAGACAGGCATTCCTCTGGGGCCTGTTAAACCTCAACTGTGCCATCTGCCAAGGAAGTTTAGCTCCCAAGGAGAGATGGGAAGCTTCTCTGCTGACAATTCAGTAGCAGGTACATTGTGACCTTCAGAAGAATGCGGAGGACACCACCACAGGCAGTGACATTCTTGCAGAGAGAGGTCCACTCATTTTAGAAGTGCAAGAACTTGTGATTTGCTGTCCAAGGGACTGTGCTCTGTGTGCAGTGGATTGACACAGAACATTTTTTGGTCAAGTTCTGCAGCCCCTGCTGTTCTTGACGCACCACCTGTTCTTCAGAGCCGCTTCAAGAGTTCAGATGGTCTCCATGCACGTTTCCCCAAGCTGCCTGGGATGGCTCAAGAGCTTTCTGCAGGCAAGAGAGAGTGCCTTAACCTAAGAGAGACAGGAAGTTATGCCTGGGGGTGTGGAAAACCCACTGGCTTGGAGCTGCTGTTGTAAATGGAAACAACCAAGCGATGCAGCACTTCTGTTAAACTCATCCCACATGGCTCTGCTCGAGGGACAAAAAACCAACCAACCAACCAACCAACCCAGGTAGTGAAGGAAGAGGCTGCTTCTACAGGCACAAACCACAAATGATGAACAAGTCCTACATCAGAGGAAAAAACCCAGCATGCATCTTCAAACACTGCACGAAGAAATCAAGGACAAGAAGCAACTGTTAAAAACCTCCCCAAGGAAAAAGCTGCCTTCTTTTCGAAGGCAGGGAAATCATTACACTGATTAATAAAACACTGATTATTCACAACCCAGCAGAACTGAACTGGTGTACACCTTCAGGAAAAAAAAAACACCCAAACCAAACAAAACAAAAGGCAAACAGCATAGAATTCTCCTTTCTTTTTGTCTTCTCACACAAAGCAGGAGTGCCACGCTGCCCAAGAGAAACTCTGGCTGCATATAAATTTGTGTCAGCCTTCTTGTGCTTTCTGCTCAGGGGATACAGAAGACAGGGTCATGTTTCCTGCTGAATTGTTTACAGAGTTATCAGATGCCTACACAAATCAACCTTTTTGTTGTGGGTTGGTTTGTTTCCTCCTCCCCCCCACCCCCGCCTCCCCTACCTAATTCATTATGGAGTTGCTACAACTACAGTAACAAGATGTAAAAGGTTCCAAGAAGTTCCTGTGGGAACTACTTCTGGCATTGTCTGAATCAGCTTGGAGTTTTCTTTAGTTCACAAACACATACTGGATATGCACCTTGAGTGTAAGAACTGCATGAGAACAGGCTGGAAAATAAACCCAAACCATGGAAAGTGAGGCCAGAGGCACTCAGTCCCCTTCCTACTTCTGATTATTATTATTATTATTATTTTATTCTTGTTTTAAATACCACCACTGAAGAAACCCAATGCACGAGATAATAGTCCCCAAACCAACACCAAACTGCTTTGCTGCGCATCTCTCCCAGCAGGTTTGCACACCTGCTTCTTCACACAGAGCACTTGGAGCCTGCCAAAGCATGACTTTGTACTTCTCCACCAGTCAAGTCTATTTGTGTGATGTTTTTTCCAGATCTGGAAGTTTTTCAATTAGTGCTTTATGGTTCATGTTGATACTGGCTATAAGTCCTCCCTCGTTGCCATCCGAGCCAGTGTAACTGATTTCTTCCCCAGTCAGGGTGGTCATGTGGCCACCCAACGCTCTCAACACTGCATTTCCAGCACATATGTCCCACTTCTTAATGTAGGTGACATGGATGTACACATCAGCTTCTTCCTGATTCTTTTCAGCCACATCCAGGAGGGCAGCACTTTATAGCCTAGAAGAAAGAGGCAGAGGTAAAAAGAAAACCCAAGAGTTAAATCAAGTTTTCCCATTCATGACAAAGGATGGATCTACTGTTGATGACATGCACATGGAAGATGCAGGAAAGTGATGCCATTGATTATAGCATGCCACCCAGTACACAACCAATAAACTTTCCTCTGACCTGTAGGGAAAATTTGACAGAGAACACTCCCACCTCCCAGACTTTCCCACTGCACTCCAGTTAAAGCCTTGGGTATTTGGGACACATCATTTTGAGACAGCCCTTACCAACATGCTACAGAGACTGATCTAGAGACACATTAAAAGAACAAGACCAAAACCAAAGAGACTTTTGCTCTTATATCCACTCAGCTATTTCCCAATCTTTGTATTATGCTGAAATCTATCTTTTTTTGGTTTACCTTGCTTTTTATTCCAATAGCAGGCAGAGGCATTTGCCACTCTTCAATAAAACAACTCAGCCCAGGGCAGTCCCCTTTAGCATACATTATGCAGTCCTAGGTTATTGCTCAAAATAGTAATGTTTCTTTTATGGAATTCCCCCCCCCCCATTTTTCAACTGTTCAACCAATTCTTTGTTTCATTAAACTGCTCCTCTCTTGATCTTCTTATGCACTGTCAAGCCTGGGAAAAGATCTGCTGTAATCCCTTACACTTTCGCTTCCTTTACCGTGTGAAAACCCCTTCAGGTTCATTGCCAGGAACCTGTGCAATCTGCAAGCAACCTGTAAGGGAGCTCTGGTTTTCCATATTAAAGACACAAAATGCTGCATTTCTGCAACATTCCAGTTTTGCATGGCTTTTCTGAGGCTTTTCACACCAGTGCCTCACATCTGCATTCTGTCAGTACCATGCACAAAAGCATTGTGTGAAGTTACATAAAGTCAGCTGAATCCTCTTTGGCCTGAATATGAGGCAGAAAATAAAAGGGCTTCAGTGACACCAGCTTTGTCATTTGACATAAAGGCAAGGAATAGTACCAAACTTTAATGGCTTTTTCTTAATTAAGCATACTAATAGTTAACTAGCAACCAACAGACTCTTCCATGATGCTGTATTTGGTCACACAACCCTTTTTCCCCTCCACAGAGGCACTGTGACCAATCACACACCACAAGTGCATCCGTGTGTCCCATGAAAGGACCACAACATCATCCAGGTTTCATTGACCAGTATTTTAACTTATGAACAACCTGAGCCTGAACCAAGTTTCTGTACATAGGAAAAACTGTCCCTGTTGTCCATCCCTTTCTTTTAGGGATGTAAAGAACAAAAGGTAAGAGGGGGATGCCACAGTTACATCCCCTTCTGTCTAATAACCTCTATCCTGTTAAATCATTCAGAAGCAATAAAGTGGATAGGATGCTTAAGGAAGCAAACCTGCTCCTCCAGCTGGGATTATCACAGTCTTGTTCCCAAATGTCTGCCGTGCAACCTGCTCAACTTTTCCTGCATGGGAGCGGGACACAATAATCCTTGGAGTCTTCTCGTTGTAGGAGGAACGAGGCTTGACGTTTGAGCCGCCCTCCACCATCGCCCAGGCTGCAAGGCAAACACAAACACCCCTAGCATCCACAAAAGGCAAACTCTATTATTGGACAATACTCAGCTGAGAAGATGGAATTGATGCCTTAGAGGTAATTTCCATCCCTACAGTACAAGAGAGAGTTGGGGCTGCCAGGAGGGATGGGTGCATGGCCGCATGTGCACGCAAGCAGAAGAGGAAGAGCCCCCTCCATGCACACTTGTGCACAAGGCATTACCCCATGCCTGACTTTCTTGTGTGGTGCTTCCAAAAAACCAACCACCCAGAGTTAAGAGGGAAAATCCAAAGCAGCAATATTTAGGCTTTGCCATTGGAAAGCCACTGAAGGAAGAAGAATGGCTTGGAGCAAGAAATACCTCCAGTTATTTCCTTAAACAACCTTCCTGTGAGATCCATGAGCCCCACTATGCTTCAAAGCAGAAAGCAAAAGTGTTCTTGAGTCATTCTGTTCAGCAGGATAGTAATGGTGAGGGAGGAAACAGCTCAGGAGGACAGCAATTCTAAGGGAAACATTTGTTGGTGTGCTTCAGTGGAGTGGATTTAGAATACACTGCCTCCCACTTGTTTCATTGGGAGGTTCAAAGCCAAGCTTGGTAGGTGGAATCCCCTAACCATTAATTTGAGAGAGTAACCAGCAATTTCATCCCTGCAGAGGGCAGATTGTATGGCAACAGACTGAGTTATGTGTAATAACAGGGCTGACTGCCCTTTACTGTTTTGTACTGGTGGAGTAGCATTGGGAACAAGTCTACTCACAAGATATTGCCATTTCCACCCTGGGAAATGAATGCTCCTCACAGAGACTGACAAGGATTCATTGTGTCTCATATGATGCCAGGTCTGAACATGTCACAGTCTACTGTTACTTGAAAGGACAAGGCATAGAGGCTTTAAACTGAAAGAGGGCATGTTTAGATGAGACATTAGGAAGATATGGTGGTGAGGCAGTGGAACAGATTGCCCAGAGAAGTTGTGGATGTCCCATCCTTCAAAGTGCTCAAGGCTAGGCTGGATGGGGCTTTGAGCAGCCTGATCTAATGGAAGGTGTCCCTGCCCATGGTAGAAGTAGATGATCCTTAAGGTCTATTCCAACTCAAACCATTCTGTGGTTCCCAAGGAGGGAAAAAAAAAATCTCAAGACTAGTCTTAATCATAAAAATTTAAAAGAACATTTCTTCACCTGGATGGTGAGTCTTAGAAAATTAGCTTCCCAAACCCCTGGGATTCTTAAAGCATACTGAAATACAGCACAGGCTTCAGGGACTGGAAATTAAGACAAGAAAATATTTAGCAGAAAATATTGACAATCAGGTGGGCAGAAAGAGAGAAGAAATACAAAATGTGGGTTTTTTTTTCTTTCAGACTTGCTTTCTGCATAGTTTCAAAACTCTAGAGGTCAGTATTGCCTAAGGGAAAAGGGGAACAGAAATTGCTTCACAGACATAGTAAAAGATCTGTATTAGAACTACTTGGGAGCTTTCAGAAGTGCATACGCCTTGCTGAACCTGCAGCCATGCTCGCTGTAGGCTGAACATGAGGCAGCAGTGTGCCCAGGTGGCCAAGAAGGCCAATGGCATCCTGGCCTGGATCAGGAATAGTGTGGCCAGCAGGAGCAGGGAAGTTTTTGTGCCCCTGTACTCAGCACTGGTTAGGCCACACCTTGAGTCCTGTGTCCAGTTCTGGGCCCCTCAGTTTAGGAAAGGACATGAGACTGCTGGAGGTGTCCAGAGAAGGGCAACAAGGCTGGGGAGAGGCTTTGAGCACAATTCCTATAAGGAGAGGCTGAGGGAGCTGAGATTGTTTAGCCTGGAGAAGAGGAGGCTCAGGGGAGACCTTATCACTGTCTACAACTCCCTGAAGGGTGGTTGTAGCCAGGAGGGGGTTGGTCTCTTCTCCCAGGCAAGCAGCACCAGAACAAGAGGACACAATCTCAAGCTGCACCCAGGGAGGTTTAGGCTGGATGTTAGGAAGAAGTTCTTCCCAGAAAGAGAGATTGGCCATTGGAATGTGCTGCCCAGGGAGGTGGTGGAGTCACCATCACTGGGTTTAAGAGGAGACTGGATGGGGTGCTTGGTGCCATGGTTTAGTTGATTAGATGGTGTTGGGTGATAGGTTGTACTTGATGATCTTGAAGGTCAGAATTAACCAACCTGTTTAATTCTATTCTATTCTATTCTATTCTATTCTATTCTATTCTATTCTACTCTACTCTACTCTACTCTACTCTACTCTACTTCTATTCTACTCTACTCTACTCTACTTCTATTCTATTCCTATTCTATTCTATTCCTACTGAAGAATTAATTAGTTCATGTTGTGGCACTAAAGGCATGTCAGGTTATGCTGCACAGCCCTGCCTGTCAATTGCCATCAAGATCTTTCATCAGTCTTGTTATTCACCCTGCAAACCAGTGTGAACACCACACTGAAACACCAACTCCTGGGTGTAGTATCACTGACCCAAGTTCTGCTGAATGAGCAAAGCACACCCCAGACTGGTCAGTGTATGTAGGTCTCACCTTCTCTGATTTGCTACAAGCACTCTGATTTAAAGGGATCTGAATTTTTAAGCATATTTTCAGCTAGTTTGCTTTAAATGCATCATTTCCAAGCAGAGCAAACAAAAAGGGGCAGCATTTTCCTCTGTGGTTTTACAGCACAGACCACATCTGCAGCTCTAGCTCTGAGGTTGGCAGCAGCGCTCTTTTGCCCCAGGTACTGTTGTCTCATTTATACCTACAGCTGCTCTCTCCAACATCAAATGTTGATTAACACTCTGACTGCAGATGCTGGTGCTGGGAATGCATGAAGACCAAGACCATACCTGTGTATGCTGAGAATGGTTTGTGTATCACTCCTATTACTGGTTTGCCGTTCACAGCCACGCAAACCATCGTGGTGACGTACTGTCGGAGGTCCTCTGTGGGCAGAAGGAGAGAGGGAGCAGGTTTTCAGCCAGATGCCCAGAACATGCAAGGAAAGCAGAACTGACATTACAGAAATGTTTTGTTTGAAGGCAAGCCTGCATTCTGCCTCTTGCATTATGTAACTCTGTTTTATCTGAAATAACCTTGTGGGTTTCCAATGACTTTAAAGTCTTTTCAGTCTTACAGACGTTCTTCCTGCTCAGTAGATGTCACCTACACTCCTCCCAGATCTAATGCTAACAGCTCTGTCTTATGCAGCAGGTATTTGCATGGAAATCTGTGCCCTGATATTCTCCACTCCCTGCCTCATCTCCTATCTTATTGCTTCCAAGTTGGCAATTCAAACACCAACGAACACATAACGGAAAAGGTGATTGTATCTGTGGAATATTCACTTTAAAATCCCCATTTCCCTGTTTATCCTGCAAGAATTTGAGCTGGATTGCTTTGAACTGCTTAAGGGGTGTTTAAAAATAGTTGACAAAAAGGAAATTGCATGGTTTGGGGGAAACTATAAAGATTTTTTTAATATCAAGTTAAATAGAGTACTTAATATTCCCTTTAAACAAGGAGGATTCTGAGATATTCAGAAGGTTCTTTAATATGCAGCTAAATACTTAATATTCTTAGTATTCTGACATTCAGAGTCTTAATACCAAGTTAAATGGAATATTTACTCAGCATTCCCTTTAAATAAACAAACCAATAAAAAGCACATTGAGACATTCAGTGCTGCCACAGGGATGACTGAGCTAAAGAAAAGCCTCAGTCCCAGCAGAATCCACAGACCATTACCATTTCACTTAGCAATTCCACAGTTGCAAGGACCACCAAAGCGATTTCAGAGCTGGAATATGTCAAAGCAGAGCCTGCAGTCTGCTAAGCACAGACTTCACCCTGCAGTTTGTTCAAGGAAGCCACACTACCTCTGGCACAACACGCTGCAAGGAGGCTGTTTTGTCTCCAGCACAAAAGGCAGACATCAGGATTGCACGCTGGATCTGCCTGCAAGAATCAGCTACCTGTGTACTCTTGTGTAGCATCTAAGGGATCGATCCAGACAGTAACACTTTCTGCTGGGACCTCTTTAGGCTGTACTTTTTGCTGTATCTCCTCAGGAATAGCGCGGTCCCAAGAGACTGTCTCCTGCTCGGCCGTGTCGACGCGCTCCTCCGAGTTAATCTAGGGGAAGACAACACAACAAAAGTAGTTGCATTAACTCAGCAGATGCAGTAGCTGTGGCAAATCAGAGCTTTGCTCACATCTTTGGAGTATCTCACCACAGCCTCATCTAGTGGAAGGTGTCCCTGCCAGTGGCAGGGGGTTGGAAATAGATGACCTTCAAGGTCCCTTCTAAGCCAAACGTTCTGTGAATCTATGAATCCCCTCTCTCTCCCTTCACCTCCAGGTAGAAGTCCATTATTAGCCACTTTCCAGCAGGTCTCAAGTTATTACTATTCACACACAGGATCACACAGGATGTTAGGAGTTGGAAGGGACCTCAAGATATCATCGAGTCCAACCCCCCTGCCAGAGCAGGACCATAGAATCCAGCACAGGTCACACAGGAGCGCATCCAGATGGGGCTTGAAAGTCTCCAGAGAAGGAGACTCCACAACCTCTCTGGGGAGCTTGTTCCAGTGGTCTGTGACCCTCACAGTGAAGAAGTTCCTCTTCACGTTGAGGTGGAACCTCCTGTGCTGTAGTTTATATCCATTACCCCTTGTCCTGTCACAGGGTGCGAGGGGAAGAGCCTGTCCCCTCCTTTCTGTCAGCCAGCCCTGTTAGGTGCCAAGCGATGGAAAAGCACAACCTGGAGTTTTACTGTGAAGCACACCACAGCTGGACCCTGTTTCTTTGGCTCTCCCAGGATGAATCACAAAAGTTTTTACAATGAAAAGTTAAATGCAGTTGCTTCAAAGACTACCAGCAGAACGTTTGGAGAGTTCATGTGGTACATGGATACAGTAGAGTTTAATACTCCAGCCATAGTGATCAGGAGATGCATGGAAATGTCCAGATATATTATCAACAAGTGATTTGCACACTGTGGTACAACTTGAGGGAGCAGGAACCCTTAGCAAATATTCCTGCTCCTGGCACTGAGTTATAACCAGCAGTTTAAGCAGTTCAAGAGGCTGTAGCAACTACACAGCTGTCAGATGTATGTTGTTTCACAAACAAGTCAATAACATTCCATAGCTGTCTGCAGGGTGGCTTGGGGTAAGGATCTAATGAGGCTCATAAGGAACATTTATAAACAGCAGTTAAAGGTCACACTTAAGCCTATTGTCAATTGCTGCCCAGCTTAATGAATTTTACTCTATACCAGAGTGCTGAAACCTCAGCATGCTGAACAGTTTGGTCCAGTCCCTATCTGTTGGATGGAAGAATGTGCTGCAAAAACCATCAGTGGGACTGCAGTAATGAGGAAGTTTTGGGTGGCAAGAGATGCAGCTATGACAAAACACTGCACACACTGTTCTGTTACAAAACATCACATAACTGCTGGGGAAATCTCCAGCTCTGGAGCCCTCAACACAGGAAGGACATGGACCTGATGGAGCAGATCCAGAGGAGGGCCATGAAAATGATCAGGGGGCTGGAACAACTCTGCTATGAGGACAGGCTGAGGGAGCTGGGGGTGTTCAGCTTGCAGAAGAGAAGGCTCCAGGGAGACCTAAGAGCAGCCTTCCAGTACCTGAAGGGGGCTACAAGAAGGCTGGAAAGGGACTGTATACAAAGGCCTGCAGTGACAGGGCAATGATTTGAAATGAGAGGAGAGCAGAGCAGATTTAGATTGGATATTAGGAACAAGTTCTGCAGCCTAAGGGTGCTGGAACACTGCAATAGGTTGCCCAGGGAGGTAGTTGAGGCCCCATCCCTGGAGATATTCAAGGTGAGGATGGACAAGGCTCTGACAACCTGATTTAGAGGAGTATACCCCTGCTGACTGCAGGAGGGTTGGACTAGATGACCTCTGGAGGTCCCTTCCAACCCAAGCCATTCCAGAATTCTATGGTTCTGTGACTGCTACAGCAGATAAATCCCCTCTGACCAAACCAACTTGTTATTACAGATGTTGTAGGCAAGCAACACCGAGAGACAATGAAAATAAAGGATCAGACTGCTTGAATCAGCAGGATTTTTACATCATTCACATCAAGAAAAGATATCACACACCTCAAGCAGCACAGATTATTAACAAAGGATTAAAGGCCCTCTTCTCCAGAAGAATCCAAAGCAAGAAGCAAGTAGAACTACAGCAAACCCCAGCCAGTCATCACAGCTGTCTTCTCACATAAAACCAGCATGTGAAGCACTGCATGCCAAACATGGAGTCCTTGAAGTTGCTGTGACATGTACAAATTAAACATCTGTCACTCCACAATAAGCCTGAGGGCTGTGGTTTCCCCTAGGGAAAGCAGTCCTGCAAGTCAGGATGACTAGACCCACCGACTTGGCAGCCTCAACACAGCCCCTGGGCTGTTTAAGTTCCACTACACCACCATGAAATAACCCACACTGCCTCAACAGAAGGAAGAGGTGTCCAAAGAGGTTTTAAGGAGTTTAGAAGTTCCTCCTTTTGAGGAAGAATGCCTTGTTAAGCTTGTGGTTACAGCACACTGAAGTTAAAAAGACTGAAACTACCTGAAAGCTGCTGCTTGCAGAAGATAACCTCCTACCTAGTTCAAGTTTTGTAGCAGTGACCCTCTTTTATAGAGAAAAAAATATTAATTAAGCTACTCAAGGTAAATACAAACCAGAACAAAACCACCCCCAGAGTTCAGGTACCAAGAAAAGAGCACACTTCCTAGTCAGGACAGGAATGCAAGAATATCCCATGGATTGCATTTCAGGGACAGAGAGTGGAACAGGTTTGCTCAGAGTTGGGAGATGTCCCACCCCTGGATCCATTCCAGGTGAGGTTGGATGGGGCTCTGTGCAACCTGCTCTAGTTAAAGATGTCCCTGTTCATTGCAGGGCAGGGGGTTGGACTAGATGACCTCTAGAAGGTCCCTTCCAACCCAAACCACTCCATCATTCTATGATTCAATGGATAAATCTATTGATTTGAATGGGACCATGAAAATGAAAAGCCTGGAGGCCCAGAGAAAACAGCCTGCAAAAGGCAGTGTTGGTAAAACATTAATAGATGTTTTGTTAGGGCACTGACTGCTTGCCAGACAACAGCCACTTCATCTGTGATTACACAGTGCAAGCATTACACACACCCAAGATTCAAACCTGACTTCACCATTTGCATTCACCTGACAGGAGAGGGGGGACAGGAAAGGCAGGACAGAAGCAAATAAGCAAATGCAAACATTTACAGAAAATAAACCAAGAGGGAACTATTCTGATATCTTCTCACAGGCTGACTGACAGATGGTCCCTGTGGACAGCAGAAGATATTTTATCACCCTATGCATCCTCTGGATTCATGTCCAGAGCAATCAGCAAGAGGATGCTCAGGAGTAGACACCTTGAAGGTGTGCTGACCTGAGGTGGCTGCATGGGACTGTGCTTCAGAGAAGTCACAACTCAAGGGACAGCAGTTTAACCAGCAGCCTTTCAGCTTTCCCCTGTTCGTGGGCCAAGCCTTCCCCCTTCTAACCACTGCTGTTGTGCTGCTCTGAAGAAGCCTACGTGCCCTGATGCCCACTGCACTGCAAACCAGACTGCTTCACCTCTGTTTGCTCAGCTTCTCCCCGCCTTTTCCCTTAAAGGTATCAGAGGTGAAAGCTGTCTCACCTCTCAGCATCTCTGCATACAGAAACTGTGTGAAGGAATCAGATGCCAAAACCTCTGATGGTAAGCACCCACTCAACAAGCCAGCATGGATAAATATGCCCAACAGGAGAGCGTGGAGGGGTCAGTGCATTGCCAACAACCCAGGGAAGTATGAAACTGGTTATGAAACAGGGCTTCAGAATCTGCTGCAGGAGCTAAAGTTCACACCAAGACTCGGCTCTCTTGCAGCCAGGACCACTCATGATCCCTCTGGACTTCTGAATTTGGGGGCAGTGAGCAGGGGTTTTCACTGGGAAGAAAGTCACTCCTTCCTTGGCTCACAAAAATGCTTTCAGCAGAGGGCAAAACTCTCTGGTACAGCTCTGTTACAGATTCAAGCCTAGAGAAAAGAAAGGGATGACTTGCTTGTCACGAGAGTTGCAACACTCCTTTTCATCTTAGGAACACATCCAAGTAAGGCCAGATGAGAAGCCTACCAATGCATTAAATAACACCAAGGAACACTTGGGCTGCTTGTGAGTGGCTACACTACAATTGAACTCAGCTCTCCAGATGCTCAGCTGACAGATTAACTACCACCCCCCCGGTACACACACAAGTCAAATGAACTACTTGTAATTACATCTGAAAAGATAATCACAGAACTCCTTCCCATAACTCACTACAGGCTTTAATTTCATTTTGTGTAGAGAGCTAGCAAAAGTCAGCTAGCATCAGTTAAAACCCACGTTAAGAGACCCAGCTCCAGACAACACCTACCACTGAGATTTCAGACTCACATTCACACTTCCTTTTTTTTGCTTTACTCAGAAACCTGCTGGCAGCTGCCAAGATCATCTGGGTCAGAAGAATGTTAATTGAATGTTAATAAACCCCCAAAGACCTGAGGATGCCACTCTCACAACATGAAGAGGCAAAGCAGATTGGTGAACTTCATTCAGCAAAGCACTGAAAGCCTTCTGAAGTTCAAGCAGCATTTTGGGGTTTAAACCTCCTCCTTCTTTAACCCAGCTGCTCCTCAGGATATCAGGCAGTGATAGGACTAGGGGGAATGGAATGAAGCTGGAGGTGGGGAGACTCAGGCTGGAGGTGAGGAGGAAGTTTTCACCATGAGAGTGGTGAAGCCCTGGAATGGGTTATCCAGGGAGGTGGTTGGGGCCCTGTCCCTGGAGGTGTTTAAGCCCAGGCTGGATGAGGCTCTGGCCAGCCTGATCTAGTGTGGGGTGTCCCTGCCCATGGCAGGGGGGTTGGAACTAGATGATCCTTGTGGTCCCTTCCAACCCTGGCTGATACTATGATAATCAGTCTCAGCTGCAGAGCTTGCCATCTCAGATCAAATCCCAGTTTTCTGAGAGCTGGCACTGTGGTCAGAAGGCTGTAAACAGAGCAGGTTTCAAGTCTAGAAAGTACTCCAGGTAGCTTGGTTAAAAAAAAAAAAGTAGATGGGAGGACTTGGAGACATTAATCTTCCAAAAGTGGAATTAATTTAGAAGAAAATCTCATTAAATGTACAACTGACATGTTCTTAAATTTCCATTTCAAAGCTGAAGCCAGACTCCAGCCTTATCATGCACAAACCTGAAATGAGGTATTTATCATCTGAGAAAGAGAGGGAAGAATGTTCTGATTCAGGGCAGTGGCAAGACTGATAAAAAGATGCTGGAAGAGAGGGACTGAGGCAGAGGAAGTCTTGATTTCCAGCACAAGACAACACACAATTGGTGTAACTGTAGAACATAAATCAATGCACTGGTCAAAAATAAGTCCAAACAGCTGAAAATAGAATAGAGTAAAATAGAATAGAATAGCATAGAACAGCATAGACTAGACTAGAATAAACCAGGTTGGAAGAGACCTTTGAGATCATGGAGTCCAACCCACCATCCAACACTATCTAATCAACTAAACCATGGCACCAAGCATCCCATCCAATCTCTTCCTAAACACCACCAGTGATGGTGACTCCACCACCTCCCTGGGCAGCCCAAATGAGAGAATTCATTGTGGTAAATAAGGCTGAGGTCTGCATCCTGTGTGAATAACACTGCTAGAGTGCAAAAGTAAAGCAGCAGAATTGCGTGGGTCACTTCAAAATTGGCTTTTTCATAGTCAGAGGACAGAAAGTGGCCAAAGTGCTGGTTTAAGGAACTCGTTTTCTCTGTCAATTGCTGCTGTCTTTGTGAGCAAGCAAGGCTGCTTCTTCAGGGATACTGATGCAGGCTGGAGATAGGGCCCCAATGTGAAGTGAACCAGGCAATTCCAAAAGAACTGGCATTTTACATTTTCCCCTGGGATACATTCAGGTACCAAGCCTCTGACACTGACCCCTGGACAAGCAGTGCTGGAAAAATGGAAGGCCCTGATGCATGGCACTGAGAGAGAAACTCTTCCACCAGGTAATACTGCTGAAACCCCAGTATTATGAGATCATCTCTTCGAACAGTGAAGCTTCTGGCCAGCCTCTAACTGGATTTGGAAACGCTGCCTCTCCACCCCCCACTCCTCCCAGCAGCTGGGCTGGCTCCAAAGTCTCTCTAATCCCCTCACCTGATTCCCAGCCCAGTCCTTATGCCACCACTGCTGTGCTAGCATGAGCTGTAAGTCGGCTTGCAGGGAGAACCAACCAGGAAAGCAGCGAAATAACCCAGAAAAGATGAACACACAAAAAGCTGCAAAGGAGCAGAAGGGATGATCAGAGCCGGATCAGAGCTTTAATTCGTTCTCAGCATGGCAAACAGAGGAGGACGACACACTGGCAGTGCAGGAGCTGTAAACACCTCAAGCCTGTAACTGCAGTTGAGGAGTTTCTCAGAAGAACCACTGCATGCATTTCAGCATTACATGCATGTTAAAAATCAGCTGCACAAAGACACTTCACAGAGGGCACCTGCAAATACTCATTGCTGGCTGCAGAGTGATCAGACAACACTGGGTAATACCTGAGTTAGAAGCAAACTTATTTACTCCTCCTTCCCTTCTCTTTCTCATGCCTGTTTCTGTGCCATGTAACACCACCACTCAACACCACTGATCTCCTACACAGTGGTAACACAGAGCTGGTCTGCTCCTCTTTGGTCTTACCTAACCTAGCTGTGAGAAGCTCTGAACTGATGCACATTTAGCTATTTATATCAAGTAGAGCAGGTGATGTAACAGTGGAGTTCCTCTGTACAAACAATGCCTTCACTCAAAAGAATAGACAAAGCAAAATATTTTCCATGGGTTTGTTGTTTTTTTCCTTTCTTCCTCCCTTCAGGTTTGAAAGTTTTTTGTTTGGTGGGGTTTTTTTTTCCACATAAATCACAACTGTCACGATTGGGAGAGACTTGGCAGCTGTATTTCAGGTTTTGTAAGGGAAAAGCCTAACTGTTCATTCATTCTGCTCCAGCCAGACTGTTTGCACATTTCCCCTTATGCCCAGCAGCACAATACAGGGAACCCAAAGCTGCTCACTGGCTTAAGTTGATTTCAGACTTCTTCTCCTGAATGTTTTTAAACACTGGAAAGCCACAGCTATTCTTAGAGGACAATTAACAGAACACTTCCTTTGCATTATAGGCACATTTTGACACACGGGTTTCACGCTGGTTTGTTTTTTCTTCCTGGCTACAACATTTGACACCAGCTTAAATGCTGAGCTACCCCTGTGTGAGGCTCCAGGACCCCACAACGTGAGAAAAGCCCTTCTTCTCTGGAGACTATCAAAGTCAGCTTGGACATGTTCCTGTGTGACCTGCCCTAGGTGATCCTGCTTTGGCAGGGGGGCTGGACCTGATGATCTCTGGAGGTCCCTTCCAACCTCCAACATTCTATGATTCTATGAAAGCAGCATTTTGCATGGGTTTACACTTGGAATTCTTTCAGTTTTATCTTGACAGCTTTTGTTAACAGCACCTCCTCTAGCATGATGAGAAGAGCTGCTTTATTTCACTTCAGTAATGACTTTTATTCTGAAGTTATTCATGAAAGCGAGGCTAAAGATATAAACTATGACAATATAAAGTATGAAGCTTCTTACAAGATGCAGATGTTATTGCCTCCCATGAAAAGTGTCTCAGGAAATCCTCTATAATCCTCATATTTGCACCAGAACTCCAGCAGGTCTATGAAACAGTAGCAATTTTAGATGCATTGTGCTGAAGGATTTGCAGGCTGAGAGATGAGACCTTGTCCTTACACCTGAGAAGTGCACAGTGCCACATGGATGTATCACACTAAAGTCCTTATTTTGGTATGGCCAAAGGTTTCTGAATACATCTTCATCGCAGTGCAGACACTAAGAGACAGCACATCTGATCAGTACACACAGCTCCATGGATGTTTGTTGAACACTGCATGAGATAAGCTGTCATTATCCAGATCACATACTTGGAATACTAAATACCCCTGAGCTGATCTGTCAGATTGAATAACTCCACATCAGCTGAAAGATTCGCCAGACAAACCCTTCCCAGTCGACCCCAATGCTCAAGCTCAGTCATTGGGGAGGGAGGAGAGGGAGATGGGGTGCGGGAGAGACAGAGGGGAGGGGGGAGAAGGAGATGGGAGGGGGGAGAAGGAGATGGGAGGGGGGGAGAAGGAGATGGGAGGGGGGGAGAAGGAGATGGGGGGGGGAGAGGAGATGGGGGGGGGAGAAGGAGATGGGAGGGGGGAGAAGGAGATGGGAGGGGGGAGGGAGGGGAGAAAGGAGAGATGCCTGCTGTTTTTTCCCAGTTCCACTGACATAACACACGTTTATCTTCACACCATGTCTGAGACCTCATCTGCACCTCAGAAAGGGCCATCTATTGTTCAAGACTAGCAGCACAACTGGATAAATTAAAAGGAGCAGCAAAGTTTTAAGAGTAGATATTCAAAGTTAAGGCCACCAGAGGAAGAAGTCAGGCTGTCACTGCTACACATCCCAGGCACCAGAGCAGAGTTTATGCACATGGCCACAGAACAGGTCCTACAGTTACTGAGCTCTTCAAGCCCACACTGAACTCTCAACCTTCTCAAGAAGCGTAAAGAACTTTCTTGCAGTTCAACTAAGGAACTCCCTCCACGTGTGGAAGGGGAGAAAGCACACAGGTTTCTGGACACATTCCAGTAATGCCAAGCCCCATGAGGACAACTCAACAGCAAAAGAGAACAGTGGACAATACTTCTTCATTTAACATAGAGCCTGCAAAGGTGGCTTGCTACTGACAGACAGCCCAGCAATCTTCAGAACACAACCTTCTGTGTTCACATAATCCTTCACAGAATCTTCCCGTGGAGGAAGACAGATCACATCTCAAGTCTGTTTTAAATATTGAAGACTTTGGTGTTTCCTTTAGTTTTGATACTCAATCAATCCTCTAAAATGCTTTTAAACGAAATTAGAAGAGCAAAAACTCCACCACTTTCAGGAACTGCCAAACCAGCCACTGAAAACCCATTGAGTAGTAAGTGAACTTAAGTGAAAAAAACCCCCCAAACTTAATGACACTACTTTTTCTCTCAACCTGTCCAGCAGAAGCATGCAATCATCACCTCTGAAATCCAACTGCAGGGTTTTCTATTTCAAATGACTGTAAAAAGCTTGAGGAATTGAACACCAAGCAACTGAGAAGTTCCCTTTTACTACAGTGAAAGTGGAACGAAGCCACCAAACCCCAGAAAGTCTCAAAATACAGTTTTTCTGGTTTGGGTGTGAGCTGAAGTGTTGGACCCAGATTTTGGAACTAAATGAGAGCAGGAAAAAGTGCACCCCCTGAAACACGTGCAAATTCACTTTGCTCCAGAAATCCACGGTGTGACACAGCTGTTAACTTATGTCCCGAAGTCACTAGAGCCAAGAACCTCAAATTCTCAAAGCCTTCTCCCCGTTCCTGGCTCTCCCTATAAACTTAAGGCAGGGAGGACAACTGTCTGGAAGGATGGTTGAGAAAATAACATCACTGCTGATTTCAGCACCACAAATACGTGCAGAATTGTGCTACGGAATTATATTGATCCATAACCACAGAGCACATCGTCCACAGCGCCTGCACCGGGCTGTTTCTCCCCACCTCACACACGGATCGCTTTAAACACATCGCTTCAGCTTTCCTGGCTTCGCTTACACACGATCCAGCTCCTTCCCCTTGCAACCCAACACCCACGGCTGCAGGCGTGAGGTGGCACTGCCACAAAACCACCAAGAGGGGCAGGAGGAATGCAAACCAAGGGCCGGGTTTCGCAGAGACACGGAGAAGTGACACGTGTACCCCCGCCAGCGGGCGAGCCCCGCGGGTGCCCGGCACTTCAGCACCCTCCGGCCGGTAAGAGCAGCCCAGAGGGAGCCCGGCACCCACCTGCACGGCGGGGAAGGCGCTTTTCAGCAGGTAGAACATCCTGCGGTTGGAGAGGAGATCGCCGCTCGTCAGCTGTTCCTCGGCCCCTTCCCTCGTCTTCCCTTTCGCCTTGGCGTTGAGGACGTTGCCTTCGCGAACGCGCTTCACCTCCTCGCCGCCCCTGACGGCGGCCAGGACGGACACGGCCAGCAGCTCCCGCAGGTCCACGGTGCCGCCGGGCACGGATCCGCGGGGGGTTTCGGGCCCACCGGCCGCCGGCTCGCTCAGCATGAAGAAGGCGAAGCGGCCGGCCAGGAAACCGGAGTAGAGATGGTAGAGGACGCCCAGTCCCAGCAGGCAGAACACGGCCATGCCGAGCGGCGACAGACGGATCCCCATGGGGGCCATGGCCGCGGGGCGGGGGGGCACGGAGGATCGGGCGGGTGGCGGTGCCGGGCGCTCACCACAGCTCCATGGCACGCCGGGGCGCTCCGCTGCGGGGCCGGGCCGGCTCCACGCTCCTCAGCGGGCCGGCGGCGAGGCAGCGCCGTCTGTATCCGGGTCAGGGGGAGGCGGGGCCCGGCGCTTGCACTGAGCATGTTCCGCCGCCCACTGCCCTCGGCAGCTCTCGGGGTTAGGGGGTGCTTTGGTAGCGGGATGGGGGCATTCCTCCGTTCCCTACGGCGGACGTTAGATACAATGCACTCTCCTTCACTCCCCGTGACAAAATATGTGCTTCGTGGTTATTCTGCTGTATCTCTTAGCAGGCGGCCGAGGGACACGCACAACTGAGCGGCTGCGGGTCTGGGGTAGCTGCCCCCTGCCCGCTCCTTCATCTCCCTGCCCGCTCAGAAGGTCGGCAATGAGCTCCAGGTCTGCTTAGTGCTGAGACTGAGATGTTCAGCCAGCAGGAGATGCTGCTTTGCCCTCCTGCCTGCTCGCTCCCATGAGCATCTTAGTGCACCGAGGTGGATCCAGGGAATGCTGCCCACGGCAAATCTGGCTCTCTGCTTGGTTCTGGCTTAGTGGCGATGCCAAGACTGTTAAACGCAATACCTGCGATTCAGGGAAAGGCCTAAGGAAAAGCAGAAGAGCCCGCTCCAAGAGGGGGCATCCAAGGTGAAAGATAGATGCAAAGTGGCATGCAAAGTGTGGCAGAGAAAGCAAGCTGGCACTGATGAGCCTCCAGGAAGAAAGAACATGGTCCAAGCCTGCATTTGCAGAAGAGCAGCCACAGCCAGAGTCAGGGAGTGGGAAGGGAATGAGAAGGGTCCTGAAAGGACCTGTGGGTGGTCTAGGGAATTCTGATGTAGGCACCTGCTGCTTCATCTGATACCAAACTGGTTTGCCAAAACGTTTTGGAACAAATTTGAACAGACACAGCGTTCATAAATCTAATTTGCACTTGGCTAACTGCAAAAGTTTAACGTGCCTTGTGCCATTTTGCAGGCACAGTCAACCTAGTTTAGGGTAATGGGAAAAGGTAGAATTCTACTACCTTGTCGAGTCAGAGATTTGTTAATAGGCCAGTTAGGAGCATGTCTCTGAGGAAATGAAAAAGTCTTTTAAGAAGTCAAGTATAGAAATACCTTCTGACTAAGTGAGAAATTAAGAAGTTTAGAAAGGAAAAGGCTGAATTTGCATGGAGCCCTTAGAAGATTAGAAGAGTGAGCTTATCTGTAAAAGCTTTATGTGATACCTAAAAAGAGGTTCTGTAGATAGAACCTAAGCTGTGTGGTATGCAGAAGATTGCAACCAAAGGAAATATGAGGAGGGTGATGCATTCTCTTTTTTTTTCATTCTTTTTATTTGATCTTGGTGCAGAAAGCTTAGGCACTTGTAACTTTGTCAGTTTTGGATGGTGTACAGAGAAATCCTTTTGTTTGGATTGCAAACAGCTTGGGAGTTAAATGTGATTCTGCTGGTAACTGAACTCCAAGGCTGTGGAGAATCTGAACCACGGCACACTGGCATTGCAGCTTAGGGAATGCCCAGCCCTCCAGCACAGGAGAAGCTGTGCAGAGCAGTTAGAGAGTGCTGCAAAAAATCTGGAGAAGCAGAAAAATCTGCTGGTAACAGTCAGGAAACTGCAGTGATGAGGATAAAATAGGGAGACACCGAACTGCAGGAGTATTGAGGGAGTTTGTGGCAGGTGTCAAGCGCAGCCTACGCTTCAATCAATAAATTGGTTAGCTTAGCATGAAGGAAAGTTTAGAGGTCCAAGATAAAGAGATGTTAATCAATGACCTGCTTATCATTTCTGGTCTTAAATGGAAAAACCTTCAAGTCTGTAAAGTGAATAAAATTGCTAATAAATTTGAGCAGCATTCAGATGTGAACTGGAAATATCCCCTGGAGTGAAACACTCGTTCAGTTTATAAAGGAAGAGATGGCTGTGTAAGCACGAGGCATTTCACAGCTTTCTGGAGAGTCTCCTTTAAAAGTCTATTATATATTGCCTGAGAGGTTTAATTGCTGATGGATTTTAACACTCTTCCAGGGTTGTGGTGGTAAAATCCTCTCAGCTAAGCAGAACTTCATTTTAGCACCACGCTGGTTTACAGAGGCACCTCTCCGAGCTGTCACATTTATTCACAGATTTCCTGTCCACCCAAAACAAGATAAAATATTCTCTTACTTCCAGCACTGCAGAAAGCCTCAGAAATGACATTGAGTGCTATCAGTTGCTCAGTAGTTTGGTGGCAATCAGCTGCTCCTCTGTTTCCACCCACGACTGCTCATTTCTGGCCCCACATTCTTCTTCCCCAAGTTGCCCCCAGCACAGCTATTCATGGAGCTCTCCTGCAAACTGGGGCAACGACCTGAGACAGTTAAAGCAGTTTTATGTCCCAGTATGGTGCTGCCCACTTGAGCTCTTTCACTTGGTGCAAGCCCAAACTTGCCTGCACTCCCTACAACAAGCTGTTCCCAGCTATGTGTTTCCACCACCTCCGTGCCAACAGTACAAGTGAAGCCAGGCAGGGAGCTGGGCCAGGGAGCTCATCCACCTGAAAACTAACCCAGCAAAACAAACAGCAAGTGTTGGGCATGGCACAGAGATTGAGTCTTACACCGTTCTTTTGGAGGGCAAAATTGGTGTTTTCCTGGTAGAAGTTCCTATGTCCTGAGGATTTGCATGTCGTGGGCTGGGACTGAGGGTCAAGAACACTTCAAGGCTCCAAAGCGTTGTCTCCAATGTCCTGTGTTGTGAAACTATTGCAGCCCCAATAGAGCTTTGCAAAGGAGTGTGAATGCCCTTAATGTGCTCTTTGAACATCTGAGGATGGTTACCTCAAAAGGAAGCAATAAAACACAGGTCTTCCCACGGTTAGTCGAGTTGAAGAAGGCACTCCTGAAGTCTAGGCTAGTTCAGCACTTCTGGCTTCAGTCCTCAAAATTAACACCTGGTGTCAGGATACTCATGATGAGAAACACACCCATGGCAATACTTCCTGGTGGCCCTGGGCAACCTGCTCTGGGTGACCCTGCTTTTGCAGGGGAGGGTTGTACTAAGTGATCTCTCAATTTGCTTCCCCAGGACTGCTCTGGTAAATGAGGGTTGCAAAACGGGGCCTTCAATGCCTACCTTACAGCATGACCTTCAACTTGTGGGTACTGATGACAAAGAGATAGGGGGGAAAACTTTTTTAAAGCAGGACCTTAAATACAAACTTTCCTAGCTGTGCCACTCAACTCTCTCTTTTTGTCCCCTCTAATGCTAAACATTTAGATTGACAGCTAGGGCAAGCAGTTGAAATAAGTCTTCCATTTAACTTTAGCAGAGCCTTTCCACACAGCAGGAGGTATCCCTAACGGATGAGCCAACACTGTCAGAAGGAGGCAGAGCCTTATACTTGGTCTCTAATCTTTGCTTAAGCGAAATGTATGTGCAGAGGTGGTTCTGAATGCTGTCTTCCAGGCAATTCAAATGGTACTTTGCCAAACGTGGCTGCAGTCCTACTGCTGTTCAGGTATAATCTCCCACAGAGATTCTTTCTCTTCCACTGTAGTCTAAGTAATACATCATTTCCAAGAGCTTTTAATTTCTTGCAGATGCACTTGAGGATATTGGGCTGTATTTCATCCAGCTGCAGGTTACATTGTTGGTGGTCCCTAATTTTAGGACATTTAAACACTTAGATTTCAAGCTTTCCAGTCTGCCAAAGAGCTGTGTGTTACTGGTGCTGCATTTCTGATTTAATGATTACTCACCCTGTCACAGCAACGTTATTCAGACCCTTTCTGGGCTGATTGCTCCTGGAGCTGTTGCTTTGCAGTGCACAGCACTAAATAAATTGATCTTCTATACCCCAAAAGACAATAGAGTAGAAGATTAAACTGGAATGTCATCATTGCTTTAATTTCTCAGGGAGGAAACAGTGAGCTTGCTTGAATCAGACTGTCTGGCGTTGCTAAGATACTGACATATGAACACAACTTCATGGACAGAGAAAGGAAAAAGCTAACACATGAAAGAATCAGCCCTAGGCACTCGATCTCTTCCCACAGTGGAAAGCTATCATCCATCAACACAATCACCAGAGGGCTACATGCAATCTTAACAAGCACTTTAACATGCTGGAGATGGAGCTCAGCAGGGCTGAATTTGTCCAGAAAAGTGTTTAAAGCACGTGTGCATGTGTGAATTTGTCACACTGCATTGCCTAAGCTCAAACTGCTTTAGTTGGTGCTTCAGGGATCTCTCTCCATGTATGTGTGTGTGTGTGTGTATGTATTACACAGACAATTATTGATGCTTCTATTTCTTGTGACTTCAGACTTGCTCCACAGGGCAGGCAAGAGATGCTGGAGCAAGTCAGAGTCCAAAGCCCTGACTGAAAAGCCTTTCTCTTGTACCATTCAGAACTCACCAAGCTTCTTAATAATTAAAAGCTTGCAGTTCATCAAAAAGATTCAATAATCTGTGAAGTGAGAAACCTTCCTAAGCTGGCTCTTTGCAACACAAGCAGAGACAATAATGGACCTTGTTCAAGCAAACACATGATTAGATCTGACAGTGCACAGTCAACATTTGATGTGGGCAACAGTCAATACTAATGGAATCCCTTAGTGGAAATATCCTCCAGAGCATCTGGGAGGTGGGTGGGGGGGATGTTGAAACCAGTGAAAAGATGGTGCACTAACAATCCAGTCTGGTGGTGAATGCTAAACCCCACCACAGCCAGCAGAAGGATTAGGGAAAATAAAAGGATGACAGACTGTGAATGAATGGAACTTCAGTAAAGACAGATGCTAAAAAGACCGAAGAGGTGAACTGAATGGCTTTTGGTAATGATAGTTCAATAAATGTATGCCTTTCCTTCTGCAGCATAACTAGCCCTCTGTTGGTAATGGGGTGTGTAAAAGCTCTGCTTGATGGGAAATGGAACTGCTAGAGAAATCCAGTCCCAGAAACAAATCTGAGTGGAATAACCAGAGGTTATTCCAAACCTGAAGAAGGGGGAAACCTGTGCAGGTTATTTCATCAGCTGTTTGTAGGAGCAGTACCATCAAACCTGCTGCAAACAGCATTGTGCAGTGAAGACACTGTGGTGAATTAGAGAAGATTTAATACTGCTTCCAAGAATGGGCTGAACTTCAAATAGCTACAAAAGTTCAGTGGTTTTGGAAACAGCCTGTCAGAGAAGTGGGATGGATTGCTTTATGCATTGGAGTTCTTCTGTGCTAGTGATTTCTAGAACATATCAGATGTTCATGCTTCAAGGCAGACTGAGCACAGAATCCCCACATAGTTGGGGTTGGCAGGGACCTCTGGAGATCATCCAGTCCAACACACCCTGCTAAAGCAGGGACACCCAGCACAGGCTGCCCAGGAGCACAGTGGCCAGGAGTCTCCAGAGAAGGAGGCTCCACAACCTCTCTGGGCAGCTTGCTCCAGGGCTCTGACACCTTCAAAGTGAACATTTTTTCTCATATTGGGATTGGAACCTCCTGTGTTCCACTTTGTGCCCATTTGCCCTTCGTCCTGTCACTGGGCACTGAATAGATTTGCCGCATCCTCAACCCCCCTTTGGCTGAGGGCAGCTGCGAGAAATGTTTTTCACACACCTCCCAAATTGCCTGGCCCTAATTCCAAGGGCCATCACTGCTCTGTGGGACTGGAAGACTGTTTCAGAGACAAATGGCACTTACTTGCTTTATCCTGAAGGCAAGAGTTTTGTGGATAGCCAGAGACAGTCAGGACCTAGAGCTTCCTAAATTACAGAGGCGTTTGAGCACATTCATTTCAGAATGGGCAAGGATCCTGCACTGGGTTCTCCAGGAAGCAGGACTCTGGATTTCTATCAAATGGAGTCACGTGCCTGCATTCACCACCCTGCAGCCTGATTTCAAGGTACCTTAGAATCATAGAATCAAAATGGTTGGAAAAGACCTCAGAGATCATCAAATCCAACCTATCACTCAACACCTCATGACTAAAGCATGGCTCTAACTGCCACGTCCAATCCCCTCTTGAACACCTCCAGGGAAGGTGACTCCACCACCTCCCTGGGCAGCACATTCCAGTGGCCAATGACTCTTTCTGGGAAGAACTATCTCCTCATCTCGAGCTTAAACTTCCCCTGGTGCAGCTTCAGACTGTATCTCTTGTTCTGGTGCTGGTTGCCTGGAAGAAGAGACCAACCCCCACCTGGCTACAACCTCCCTTCAGGTAGTTGTAGACAGCAATAAGATCTCCCCTGAGCCTCCTCTTCTCCATCTTAGGATGCAGCTTGTCTTTTGGAGAGTTGTACATTGCTCAGGTTGAGACAGCTTGTGTGGGATTCATCTCAACTACTTTTGTTCTTGAGTTGCTTTTCTTCTCTCTCTCTCTCATTTTTATGTCTGGTGAAGCTTCTTTTTGCCAGCTGGACCCCCAAAAAACGGTTTCATGAAGCAGAGAAAGTTTTATGTGATGGTGTTCATTAAGCATGGGTAGGTTGGTCTTTGGGTAGGCCTTGCATTTGTCTCGTGAAGAAGTTTCTGATCTCACTCACAGCTTTAACCTTGCAGCTGGAACCCATGCTGGCAGTCCCTGATGGGCTTGACAGGGGAAAACCAGGAGGCCCAGCTGCATACTTCAGGTCAAGCACAGCTTGGAGCAAACCACAGCAATCTCAATACAGTTAGCAGCATATCAGCTTGCAAATTAGGGATGGAGGAAAATATAATCTGTGGGAATAAAACCTGAAGGGAAAGCCCCATATCCTCAGCCCACACGCTGCCTTGCTGGATGCAAAAGTCATTTCAGTTTCCTCCTGGAAAAAGCCCCAAAGCAGCAGGTTTAGACATATTTATGTGTATCTGGCTAGAAGCTTCTGAAACATTTCCCCCAAAGCTTGGCTGATACCTGCCAAAAACTTCTCTAACCACAAGAGAAACATCAACAAACAGAACCCAGTTCTGAGCGAGGCAGATACTTCAAAGTGCTAATGGAGGCTCGAATCTGATAAGCAGATCGGTGGAGATTTTTCCAATAAGTCTTCTGGTGAGACTAGGCCCAGGCAGCCCTCCAGGGTAGTAGCTTCTCCTTGAACAGTTTTGGCCTCAGTTGCCCAGAAACATATGGCAGGGAAGAGGCATAAGGCCTGAGGGCTCCATACAGGGGGAGAGTGAAAGCAATCAAACATGGAGCCAGACATGCTTCAGATTGGCAAGACAGGAAGATAGTTCTGGGCCCCTCGATTTAAGAAGGACATTGAGACACTTGAACATGTCCAGAGAAGGGCAATGAGGCTGGGGAAGGGTCTGGAGCACAGTCCTGTGAGGAGAGGCTGAGGGAGCTGGGGTTGCTTAGCCTGGAGAAGAGGAGGCTCAGGGGAGACCTTCTTGCTCTCTACAACTACCTGAAGGGAGGCTGTAGCCAGAAGGGGGTTGGTCTCTTCTCCCAGGCAACCAGCACCAGAACAAGAGGACACAGTCTCAAGATGCACCAGTGGAAGTTTAAGCTGAAGGTGAGGGGAAAGTTCTTCCCAGAGAGAGTTGTTAGCCATTGGAATGTGCTGCCCAGGGAGGTGGTGGAGTCACCATCCCTGGAGGTGTTCAAGAGGGGATTGGACGTGGCACTTGGTGCCATGGTTTAGTAGTCATGAGGTCTGTGGTGACAGGTTGGACTTGATGATCTTTGAGGTCTCTTCCAACCTTATTGATTCTATGATTGTATGATAAGGGAAGAGTGGAGTCTTCTTTCCACCATGCAGCAGATTGTCTTCCTCCCTGGGTCATGGGGATAACACAAGTTATCCTTTACCCCCAAAAAAACCCTCTGGAGACCTCAAAGCAACATCTTGCCTCTCAGTTTTAGGCAGCAACTTAATCACTGTTTAATCATTTGATTAGTGATAATCACACATGCTCCTGTCTCTGCAGAAGGCTCAGAGTAAGGCTTGCAAGCAAAGAGGAAGAGAAACCAGAGCTGTGGCGAGGAGATTGAAAGTCAGCCAGACAAGAAGAGAAAGAAAGAAAAAGAGCTTTCATGGGTCTGTAGCCCTAAAGATCCACGAAGGCTGGGAAGAACAAGAAGCCCAGGTGTGGAACAGGCTCTGCTGTTCACCTTTCAAGACTTTGAACGCTGCTCTGCCTGAACTGTTTCTGTGATGCACAAGGATGGCCCTGGATGGGAAACACACACCTGCCTTGGCAGAAAATCTGTGCAGACTGAACCACCACTGCAAGATTTGCAGTCCTAACCTCGCTCTTGCTGAAGCTCTGCTCCTACAAAGGCAAGCAGGCACCCTGGCAAGGTCACAGGAATCACAGTTTTTGGCTCTTTGATCAGCTCCCTTACTAGAGGGAAAATCTCCTTTTTCTGTCTGTTTGTTCAGGTCTGTTGGCAGTCCTCACGCTGGTCTGTGTTAGCGGAGCCCCAGGTGTGCAGCAGGGCTTTCTTCCCAGTAGCTTTAGCTACAAAGGTGTTGGCACTTCTGTAACAGGGTCACATTTCCCCTGAGATCTTTTAGAGAGAGAAGTGAAAATGCCCCCCTCCTCAGTAAAAGACATAGCCACCTAGACCCTGTGCAGAAGGGATCTCTCCTGCTGCCTTTGTATTCTTTCTCTTCACTGTCCACTAGAGAGCAAAGCAGACCAGTGCAAAGGGACCGAACCAGGCTGCTCAGCCTGATGTTTTGCAGCAGGATGGACACAAGCTCTGGAAGCAGCCAGTGCAGTCCCAGCCAGGAGTGTGGCTTGCTGTTATAAGTCAGTATTTGATGTCACTACCTCTTGCTCCTTGCTCTGCTCTTCAAACAGCCCTTCCAGGAGCTGAGACTGCTGTAGGTGTTGTGCAGCTCACAGTACAACTGCACACCTCAGTGGAATTCTCCTCCTCAGGGGCAGGACATCATAGAATCATAGAATGTTAGGGGTTGGAAGGGACCTCTAGAGGCTGAGTCCAACCCCCTGCCAAAGCAGGATCACCTAGGACAGGCCACACAGACACATCCAGGCATTCCCATCACTAGACCAGGATCTAGCACCAGAACCAGAGGACACAGTCTCAAGCTGCACCAGGGGAAGTTTAGGCTCGAGGTGAGGAGAAAGTTCTTCACAGAGAAAATTGTTAGCCATTGGAATGTGCTGCCCAGGGAGGTGGTGGAGTCACCATCCCTGGAGCTGTTGAAGAGGGGATTGGATGTGGCACTTGGTGCCATGGTTTAGTAGTCATGAGGTGTTGGGTGATAGGTTGGACTTGATGGTCTCTGAGGTCTTTTCCAACCTTATTGATTCGATGATTCTATGATCTGCTCCAAGTCCTGATTATGGTGCTGGTCCTGGATTCTCTCTTCCAGCAGTCACTCTGTGAGACCATTTGCCCCAAAGCTCTACCAAGGGGTCAGGATTGGGCACATGGCCACAAACCAAGGGTGAACAAGACCGCAGGGGACCACAACTACTCATGGGTGGTGAGCATGTTTCTGTGTTAGCGCCAATGAAGGAGCAGTGGTTCCTACAACCTGCCCTGTAAATCTTCTGTTCATTAACCCTGCTCTATAAATCTTCTATTTATAAAGGTTTGTAAATAGGTACCTCGTAGGATGTGGCCACAAACATTGCTCAACTCTCCCAGAGTTTCCTTTTCAGTGTCATCATAGCTTAATTGAAATTAAAGTAAAAACGAGTTAGCTGAAACCAAGCTTTAAAGTTTTCTCACCAATGCTGAAGCAAAGTTCAGTTTCTGTCTGAAAAGGGCTTTTTAAGTCATTTCAGGAGCACAGGGGCAACAGGGACTTGTTTTTCCTGCAGCTGTTTTGCTCACTAAGAAAAAAAAAAAGGGAATTTTAAACAGAGTATTTCAGAATGAAAAGAGAGGGGGGGGGGGGGAAGGGGAAATCCAGAATGTCAAACTGCAGCAGTTTAATTTCTGTTGAGGCTCTGTTTCAGTCCTTGGGAGGCCAAGCCAATCTGATAAATTCAATCTAGAAGTGTTCCAAATCACTCTCAGTGTGGAAAACTGCTCTGTGGAACATTCGAGTCAGCTGGGGCTCACTGGTGCGTTTGCTGTCATCCAGCATTTATCTCCCCTTCCTGTTGTTCTCTCTTTGAAGCAGAGCTCTCTATACGTGGTGAGGGAGCAGCTGGAGAGATGGGGCATTGTCCTCTTGCTCTGGCTCGTGTGCCCACCTGAAAGCAGCAAAGGGCTGGGATTTCCAGCCCAGGGAGGTTAGAAACGCTCGCCTCGCTCAGGTCCTAATTTTGCACTCTCAGGTGGGTTTAGCTGGCTGAATCGCCACGATTCCCCACGCTGCAACACGGAATCTCTCCTCACTCCCAGCCACCCCCACGTCAGAGGCAGCAGTTCTTCCTCCCACCCATTTCACTGCTTGAATTTCTGAGCCCTCCCCAAAGCCAGCTCACGTCACAAGAGTTTTGCACCTGTGCCACCAGGGGAAGCAAGAAGCCAAGAAACGCTGAGGCTTGCAAGCAGAGGGAGGATCATTCCCACGTCTGCAAGGTTTGTCCAGAGGTACTAAACTAGAGAGCACTAAGCCCAATTTACTGCTTATCACAGTAGGAATTTTTTCCTTCTTATCCCTTTAGGGCTACAAAGATGTTTAAGGTGCTGGAGCGTCTCTGTGCTGAGGAGAGGCTGAGATACCTGTGGCTGTTTAGGCTAAAGAAGAGCAGCCTGAGAAGGGATCTTCTCAATGCTCAGCAAGAGCTAAAGGGTGGGGGGCAAGAGGATAGGGCCAGGCTCTTTCCAGTGACAGAACAAGGAGCAGGGGGTACAAACTGGAACACAGGAGGTTCCACCTCTACACAGGATAAAACATCATTGCTTCGAAGGTGCCAAAGCCCTGGAGCAGGCTGCCCAGAGAGGTTGTGGAGTCTCCTTCTCTGGAGAGACTCCAAACCCACATGGACATCCTGGGCAAGCTGCTGTGGGTGCCCTGCTTTAGCAGTGGGGTTGGACTGAACGATCTCCACAAGTCCTTTCCAACCCCTACTGTTCTGTGAGTCTGTGATTAGTTTTCAGGTTCACTCCTACCTCCTCTTTTTTGTCTGATTATTCTGATCCTGTACATCTCCCTGCCCATCTGGAGGTGGATTGCCTGAGTCCCAGTTATCCTTCACTTTCTGTAGTCATTTGCAAAGCTGATGTATGCCCCTGGGCTTTGCTCAGTTTACAACAGTACAAAAGTGGCAGAGAGGGGTGGATTGCATTTCACATCTGTTGTCCAGATGTCATGCAATTCTCATTCCCTCTTCTGAGAGACTAAGGTCAGATCTGATGAAGACATCCATGGCTTTGCTTGTAGTGCTGGTGAGGAAACTCCATCTCATTTATCACACATGAGGGTCCCCATCCAGTTTCCACATGTACCAGCAGTGAGTGTCCTTCCTTTGATGGTGAAGGGCTGCTACTCACCCAAGGTGACAAAGCTCTATGTGCCTGGAACCTTGAAGTGGCTTCTCAGAAGCTCTGCACATGCAATAAACTATTCCAGCTTTTGATAGCTTGTGGCTGAGTCTGCACCTTTGCCCCCACATCTTCTGTACAAGGCCTGTCTGAAGATAAACAATCCCACAATATGCTTAGTCCTGCAGAAAAATCCCAGGGAGGCACATAATTAATGCTGTGTCTGTGTCTTCCCCTTCTTTTGTTTGGGAAAACGTTTCCAGGGAGAGACAAGGTGATGAAAAGCTAAATTGTTACAGCTAGAAGTGCCCCAGAAGGGTCTCTTTTCCACGAAAAAAAGCTGCCACAGCTTGTTCTGTTTTGCAGATGTAATTATATGCTCATCAGAGCAGGGTCTGGAACATGACTTTCCCACTTGCACCCAGCAGAAGTCACCCTCTCCCCATTGTTTTTTTCCTCTGGGGACAATTAACATTTAATTGAGTGCATCCAAGGGAAGAAGCTCCACGAGAAGAAATGAAGAGAAAGCTTTTTGCAGATGGTCTAAACTGCTGAAGAGGTGGGTAAGCCAGGTGCCTGTTCCAGTTGTGAGTCACAGAGAGGGGATTTGAATGGGTGAGCAGGACTGGACCACAAGAAGGGCGAGAGTGACTGTAGGAGGTGATGTGCTAACAGGTGAATTTCAGACAGTGTGCCAAGGTAGCCTTTGATTAGCTGAAGGCTTTCTCATTAGTCACTGATTGATGGCAACTCTTCAGGAAAAACAAAACTGGAAGTGAAAAGCAGTCATGTTGGTGAAAAAATGAAGTCCTGTGTTTGGAAGAACTTCATAGTATCAGTCAGGGTTGGAAGGGACCACAAGGATCATCCAGTTCCAGCCCCCCTGCCATGGGCAGGGACAGCCCACACTAGATCAGGCTGGCCAGAGCCTCATCCAGCCTGCTCTTAAACTCCTCCAGGGATGGGGCCCCAACCACCTCCCTGGACAACCCATTCCAGGGCTTCACCACTCTGACAGTGAAGAACTTCTTCCTCACATCCAGCCTGAACTTGTCCTCTTCTCTTCCTTTAAGGTGTGTGGGACATTTTTGACTATCTTAGCTACTCAAGGTTTGGAAACCATCAATGTGTTGGAAGCAGGAGGTAGAAGAACAATTTTCTCCCTCAGCATGCCCTAGGGAATGTTGGCACTCAAATAGCTTCAGTCAAAAGCAATGCAGCTGATACTTAATGAAGTGCAAAGCCCACATGGCAAATAATCTTCCAAGCCCAATCTGGACAGGGCAGTTATCCCAATCAAAATAGAGCAGGTGGGTACAGAGAGTGGTGTTAGCTGGAGGCAATCCACAACTCTTAATTGGATTCTTGTCAGGGAAATTACAAATGAGGAATTTCCAAAAAGGGGACAAAAGTGGTGGGGGTCAAAGTTTAATTAGGAATGATGTACCTGCTCAGTTCCTGATGGCAGGAGCCAAAATGTTAGAGTAATGGGAAAGGGGGGGAAAATAAACCAAGGACTGTCAAGCCTGAGAAAGTCTGAGAGAAGCAGAATGGCTTTCCTGAACACAGGTATTTAATCTCAGTTCCAGCCAGAGCATCTGTCTGTCGCTCAGCCTGGAGTGCAGCAGTGTGTGAGCACCACACAAACCTCCTGGGAGAGAGGTGTTAGAACTCAGCCCCACATCTCATCTGGAACCTAACATGTAAGCCCCTGCATGAATCACAGAATCACCAAGGGTGGAAGAGACCTCAAAGATCATCGAGTCCAACCTGTCACCGCAGACTACATGACTACACCATGGCACCAAGTGCCACATCCAGTCCCATCTTGAACACCTCCAGGGACGGTGACTATCAGCCCTTTCTCAAAGAGAAGAATTGTTCTGGGGATGGATGGATGACCAACACCACAAACTTTGGTATTCTTTCCCCCTTTGTTCTAGGATTTTACTGTTTAATGGTCACAGAATTCCTGAATGTTAGGGGCTGGAAGGGACCTGGAAAGGTCATCCAGTCCAACCAGTGATGATGAGAACACGAGTAACCATACCAGTGTAGACCAGGGAATCATCTGAGTTACTTTTTGTGTCCCATAGTGGCAGCTCTGGGTGCTCAGAGGGGAAAGGACAAGCTCATAGCACTTTTACTCTTCCAGCATCTGAGCATTTTGAACTCAGGGAATTTCCTCAGTGATTTTCCTGTTTAACTGGCAATGGAACACAGAATTCCAGAATCCCAGCATAGTGGGGGTTGGAAGGGACTTCTGGAGACCATCCAGTCAAACACCCTGCTAAAAACTCTGTGTCCAGACTCTACTTATACCCACATAATTTCTCAACTCTACATCCCCTGTCTAGGAGATGTACAGACCTGCTACACACTAAGGGACAAACAGCCTTCTGTTGATAGCTTCAGACCTGGCCTTCAGCAGGTTCTTTTAAGGCTTGTAAAAATTACACTTCTCTTAATTAGAAGAAAGTTTGGTGCTGCTAGCCACAAAAATAGGGAGGTCTGGCTCATTTGCAGTATTTGCAACAAAGCTGGTGGGGAGTTTGGAACACAAGCTCCATGAGGAGAGGCTGAGGGAGCTGGGGTTGCTTAGCCTGGAGAAGAGGAGGCTCAGGGGAGTCCTTATTGCTCTCTCCAACTACCTGAAGGGAGGTTGTAGCCAGGTGGGGGTTGGTCTCTTCTCCCAGGCAACCACCACCAGAACAAGAGGACACAATCTCAAGCTGTGCCAGGGGAGGTTTAGGCTGGATGTTAGGAAGAAATTCTTCATAGAGAGAGTGATTGCCCATTGGAATGTGCTGCCCAGGGAGGTGGTGGAGTCACCATCACTGGAGGGGTTTAAGAAGAGACTGGATGAGGCACTAAGTGGTTTAGTTGATTAGATGGTGTTGGATGATAGGTTGGACTTGATGATCTCAAAGGTCTTTTCCAACCTGATTAATTCTCTTCTCTTCTCTTCTCTTCTCTTCTCTTCTCTTCTCTTCTCTTCTCTTCTCTTCTCTTCTCTTCTCTCTCTTCTCTTCTCTCTTCTCTTCCTCTTCTCTTCCTCCTTCCCCCTCCTCCTCTTCCTCTTCTCTTCTCTCTCTCTTCCCTTCCTCCTTCTCTTCCTTCTCTCTTCCTCTTCTCTTCTCTTCTCTTCTCTTCTCTTCTCTTTCCTATTCCTATTCCTTTCTATTCTATTCTATTCTATTCTATTCTATTCTATTCTATTCTATTCTATTCCCATTCCATTCCATTCCATTCCTATTCCTATTCCATTCCCTTCCATTTCCCTTTGGTTCATCAGGCATTAGTTTCCATCAGAGTGGTTCCCCCACTCAGACTAGAGGTTATTTCAGAATACTGTGTCATTACTTTTTTTTCCCTGCCATTGGACCTGACCTGATTTCTTCCAAACCTCATCTGACAGCAGGAAAAAGGGGCATGCTGCATAATTCATCAGCTACCAGAAGTGCATTAAAAATGCATTTGACAAGAACTAATCCCACCAGGAAATCAAATAATAGCTTATTTCCTCAAAGCAGGCTCGATGGAGCAGGTTTGTATTTAAGCATTTGGGACTTTCTTTGTATTAATGGGGGGGGAGGTGGAATAGTAATTGTGCTGCTTATATAAAGAGTAAACCAACCCCCAACCCCAAAGTGCAACCAAAAAACCCCACAACCAACCCATCCCATGGCAAGCTCAGCTGAGCAATAGGAGCTTAATGAACCCAAAGCAACAGTGCTGTGCTCAAACTCAGAATCCATGTACCTTCAGGCAGCCACCAACAAGAGGAAAAAAAAAGGAGTTTGTTGAATTATTTAATGGACATGAAAGGTCCTGGATAAAACCTTTGCTTTTATCTGCTCAGCTCCAGATAAACGGCACACCCAGGGAAGCTCTGTTGGCAGGTGTCTGTCCTGCTGCAGGATGAAACCACTCAGAGTGCTGGGGATGTGGTGCTTTCTCCTGGTGCCTGTGGTTAAAGGCTGAGCTTTCTAAGGACAGCAGGTTTGCTTTGAGTTCCTGCACTGGAACAGCATTAGTTATGTCAGGATGTTGTCAGGATATGTCAGGATATTACGTCAGGATATTGAGGAGGAAGTTCTTCCCCATGAGAGTGGTGAAGCCCTGGAATGGGTTATCCAGGGAGGTGGTTGAGGCCCCATCCCGGGAGGTGGTTGAGGCCCCATCCCCGGAGGTGTTTAAGCCCAGGCTGGCTGAGGCTCTGGCCAGCCTGATCTAGTGTGAGGTGTCCCTGCCCATGGCAGCAGGGTTGGAACTAGCTGATCCTTGTGGTGCCTTCCAACTCTGACTGATACTATGGTATTTATGGCAATTCATGGTGTGCTTTGAGCAAAACTGTCGAGAGAGCTCCAGAACCCATTTTAACATCAGGCCAAACATGAACTATTGATCACTAAGCTGGATAGAGCTCTTCCCTTTAACTCCTAGCGTTTGACAAGAAACACTCAGCTCTATGGGATACAGCCACAAGGAAATTTTCAGAGGAAATGTTTCTTCTTTTTTCCCCCCCTTTTCTCTCTCTCTCTCTTCCCTCGGCCCCCCCCCCCCCAATATCAGGAAAATCCAATAGGGAAGAAATCAAAACATCCTGTAGAACTGTGTCAGTTCAGCAGAAACAAGACAATTTTCCCAAGCAACTTTCCCCTGGTTTCCTTCCCATCTGACATTCTCCCCTCTGGGCTGTCCAAAATGCAGCTGCCAAGCCCAGCAGTGGGGTCTCTTTGGTAGGTGAGAAGAGGAGGAGGAGGTTAATAAGGGCAACCTTATCCCTTTCAGATTAAGTGGGAAATATAGTTAAGATTTTTGTTTCAAGATTTGTATCTCTATCTCTATCTCTATCTCTATCTCTCTCATCTCTATCTCTCTATCTCTATCTCATCTCTATCTCTATCTCCATCTGTATCTTTCTCTCTATCTCCATCTCTATCATCTCTATATCATCTCTATATCCTCTCTTTCTCTCTCTCTCTATATATATATATCTCATCTCTATCATCTCTATATCCTCTCTCTCTCTCTCTCTCTCTATATATATATCCATCTCTATCATCTCTATATCATCTCTATATCCTCTCTATCTTTCTCTCTCTATATATATATCTATATCTCATCTCTATCATCTCTATATCCTCTCTTTCTCTCTCTCTCTCTCTATATATATATCCATCTCTATCATCTCTATCATCTCTATATCCTCTCTTTCTCTCTCTCTCTCTATATATATCTCATCTCTATCATCTCTATATCCTCTCTATTTTTCTCTACCTCTCTCTATATCCTTCTCTCTCTCTATCATTTCTATCTCTATCTCTATCTCATCTATATATCATCTATATCTATATCTCTAGCTAATATCTCTCTATATATATGTCTATCTCTATTTTTATGCCCCAGGAGCTTTTGACCTATAACCTTGTTCTTTACTATAGGAAATTTTTGTATGGGGCAAGATGGGCACTGAAGAAAGGAGAAGAAGGATGGGGATGGGGTTCCTTAGATCTTAGCAATTTGAAACTCTTAATGGCTAAATGATTTCTTTCCTGTCCCAAGAGCATCTCCTGCAGTACACAGCACTCAGCAGGAAGATTCTCAGATCAATGGCCTGTCTAGGACAATGTACAGTTTCAAGTCCTAAACCTGATACCTAATTAGAAGCCATTTCTTTTTCAATTGCCTTCATGCATCCCATCAATCCTCCTAACATCTCATCAATAATCCCTTTCCCACTCAGTCTGCGAAGTGCTTGCCTTTCCAGAGAGTTCTTTGGCCAATTAGGCAACTAAAGGAAATGAGCAGAGCTGCAGAAGTGGTTAACTCAAGGTCTGTTGAGTGTGGTGATGGCTGCTGTGTGCTGCAAAATTCTGGATCATTTGGGCCACCATTGCTACCTGTGCTGAAGGTGGAAGAAGAAATAGATCCCATAATAGGGAAAAAAATAATGAGCCATGCTTCATGTGAAGCAAAACAGGGAAAAAAAAGAAAGGTTGGGGTGTTGTTTTTTCCCCCTAGGCATGATGCTCTCTACCATCAATTGAAGTACCAATTTGAAGCACAAACCCAGACTGAAATACAAAGAAAAAAACCCCAAACAAACAAACAAAACCCCACAACACCCCAACAAAACCAAAAACCCAACAACAAGCCACAACTAAACCAAACCAAAACAGAAACAAACTAAAGGAACCCCAACCAACCAACCCAAAACCCCCAAACTGGAATAGACTTCTAACTGTAGATCAATGGAATACCTGAATGCCAATTTTAAAGCATTTCAATCACATGAAAACCACAAGTAGTTGACAACTGCTTAGTAAGAGTAACATTTGGGGCTTTTGTTGTTGGCAGCATCTTTATCAAGTGAGGGGATCCCAAGGAATCCTTCAGCTGTTAAGGGCTGCCTCCACTGTTGAGCCATTTCTTTCCATCAGCACTTTCCCCATGATCAGATTTCCACGGGAATTTGGTAGCATTTCCTATCAAAAGCTTATTCATTTGGAAGCAGTTTGTCACCACTGATTTTCTAATGAGTCAGTGTGAGCTAGGAGAGCTGAATGCCTTGCTTTGTAGAGAGACATGCTTCGGAGCTCTAGTTAAAACAGTGTTTAGCTCCGAGCCAGATGCCACATTTCACTTACCGTTTGCAAATCATCTGTGTAGATGACATAAATGAATCAGTCAATGTGAAGAAGTACTCTTTGGGGCTTTTTTTTTTCCCCTTTTTTCCCTCCTCCTTTTTTTTAATTTATTTTTTTGGGTAATTGAGCCTGTTTCCATCTCTTTTGCTCCTCAGAAACTGTGTCAATTCTGTTCCGCGGTTGCACTTCTGGGCCAGGGATTTGCTTGTGACTCTACAGAGAATCAGAGAATTGTCAGGCTTGGAAGGGGCCTCAAGGATCAGCCAGTTCCAACCCCCCTGCCATGGGCAGGGACACCTCACACTACAGCAGGTTGCTCAGAGCCACATCCAGCCTGGACTTCAAAGCCTCCAGGGATGAGGCTTCCACCACCTCCCTGGGCAACCTGTGCCAGTGTCTCACCACCCTCATGGGGAAGAACTTCTTCCTAACATCCAGTCTGAATCTACCCATTTCTATTTTTCTTCCATTCCCCCCAGTCTTATCACTCCCTGACACCCTCAAAAGTCCCTCCCCAGCTTTCTTGTAGCTTCCTTCAGATACTGGAAGGCCACAAGAAGGTCATCTCAGAGCCTTCTCTTCTCCAGACTGGACAGCCCCAACTCGCTCAGTCTGCCTCCATAGCAGAGCAGCCCCAGCCCTCTGCTCATCCTCATGGCCCTTCTCTGGACTCCTTCCAGCACCTCCAGATCCTTCCTGGAACAGAGGCTCCAGAACTGGATGCAATACTGCAGGTGTGGTCTCACCAGGACAGAGTAGAGGGGGAGAATCACCTCCCTCGACCTGCTGGCTGTGCTTCTCTTGCTGCAGCCCAGGCTCTGCTTGGCTCTCTGGGCTGCAGGTGTACACTGCTGGCTCATGTTGAGCTTCTCATCCACCAGCACCCCCAGGTCCTTTTCTGCAGGGCTTCATAGTATTACTGAAACCAGCCAAGAAGGTGACCTGTGACATTTGTTTTGCCTTTGGTTTCTTTCAAACAAGAAAAAAAGTGAAACCTGTGGATTTGAGGCGTGATGGAAAGAACATTAAGAAGATCCTGACTTAGCCTTACCCTAGAATCAGGCTTGGTAGGCCATAAATTTTCAGTGATCTACATTTATTGGCTGTAATTTCACATTTGAATGTGGAGTAGCTTATGAAGATATAGTAATTATTTGTTTTATTGAACTATCTCATGAAGGTCCAAATCCCATTAACCAAATTCCTTCTTGGTCCCCACCCTTATTGGGTGAGTCTGGACCTCCAGGGTCACCTTAATCATAGACTGTGTCCTGTCTTCTGTTTCCAGTCATGCAAATAATTAGTATGACCAGTGGTACTGAAACTATTCTAAGAAATCTAATCTCCAATTCAAGTGTTCACAGGAACAGAGCTCAGAATCCTCAGATTTGTCACTTGGTTACATCAGCTGCAGTGAATATTCATCTGTCTTAATTAATTTTGACTGAAAACATGGGGTTATTTTGAGCAATGAAGGATGAAACAGAATGTCAGGGGGAAAAAAAATCCATGGTTTCTTTGTCTTGGTCTCAGTTTTTAGCTTTTAGGGTGAACCTCACGTGAGGAGTGATCCCTCAGAATACCTTCAGCCTAGTCACGTCGCTGACCACTCAGCACTCTGTTACATCCTCTTGCAGAAAGTCACCTAACATCTCATGGGCAGACTCTGAGTCTGAGATGCAGGGTGATTCCTTGCTCTGCTACTTGGGAGATTCCAGAGAGGGTTAGATTTCCAAGCTCAGCTGCCATAACCCTGGAACAGATTTAAAACGTTTCCATCACCGGCTGCAATAAGCACCAGTGTGCATCATGCACCGTCATACTGCACCATCATACTGCATTTCTTCTCTTACATTTCAGAGCTTTAGTAAATCACAGAATCACAGAATCACTAAGGCTGGAAAGATCATGGAATCACTAAGGCTGGAAGATCATGGAATCATTAAGGCTGGAAAGATCATGGAATCACTAAGGCTGGAAAGATCATGGAATCATTAAGGCTGGAAAGATCATGGAATCACTAAGGCTGGAAAGATCATGGAATCACTAAGGCTGGAAAGATCATTGAATCATTAAGGCTGGAAATATAATTGCAATCACTAAGGCTTGAAAAGACCTTTAAG